>PVKC010010174.1:0-26006 GCA_004027635.1 Crocidura indochinensis
CCCCTCAATATATCTGGGTTCACATTTTCTTTGCTTTCCTTGTTTGCCCCCTATATTGACCTCAGGGTCAACTGTACCCAAATGGTTATTTTGAGAATCTGATCTCATTGAATTACCTCAGCTAAACATACTTTTCTTTAGTTAGCTCTGTGATACCTTTTCTTAAGGTGTTTTAGGCTTTAATTACTCTATCCCTAACTAGTGGTATTGAAGATTTAAGTCTTGGATCATTTATTTTTCTATTAGAAACTTATTTTTGATAGTATCCTCCATTTATTAGGGTTCAAATTTAAGCCTATATGACTCTGATTCTGTTTTGTTCCCATTGAAGTTTGTTTTCATGAAATATTTCTTCCATACCTAATACCATTTGAAGTCTACTTTGTAAAGATCCTGAAATTACACAAGTTATTCAGGGATAGTTGTCCTTAATAAATACAAGACTACTCAGACAAGCAAAAACAACAAGAGCGAAGGAAAAGAGTGTGATTCAAGTGAGAATGGCTACTCCACGTATTGGGGGACTTGGAAGATGGATTGCTATTTCTTGACTAAAATAATAAGCATAACATAATTCCTGTGGCATTCCCAGGCACTTTTGTGATGAAACACAACAGATATTAATGAGTCACACAGACTTTAGAGGGCAAGTTGAAGAAATAGACCAGAATTAAACTAGAGAGAAGTGTATTTTAAGGGTCAGAGAAATATCTCTTGTTTTATACATGGTTGACCCATATTTGATCTCCAGTATCCCATATGGTCCCTGGAGTACTGCCAGGAGCGATTCCTGAGTGTAGAAGCAAAAATAATCCTGAAAATTGCCAGATGTGGTTCTAAAACCCAAAATAACATTTTCTGTTTGAAGGCATTGGTGGATAATTATGTGAGCATTTATAAACAAAGTAACTGAACTCAGGTACAACAGAAACATAGATCATTGATAAGGCTATAGTATGGAATGTTGGTCCCAGAATAGGATGGTCAGCAGCTAAGAGAATAAGGAAACAAATCAGGAGGAAATGGGAATAAAATCCTTGGATATCTATTTGAATAAAATATATTATAATTTAATTCCTTAGGACTTAAACTTGGAAAACATTTATATACTCAATGGTTGATTTGGGATTTTATTCTCAAAATTGTCTTCACACATTTCACTTCTATAAGTTTTTAATGCTTAATTTGATCATTTTGCATGACCAAAGAGATTATTTGGAACAGCAGGACATTTGAAATGGAAAATATAATCAAAGTTGATTATTTTCAACCTTGGATGTGAAAATCTTGTAATTATTTGCATACTGGAATTTTTGGATTGATTCTATTTACTATAACCTTGGAATTATATTTTTGTCCTAATATTTGAGTAATGTTATAAATTGCATCCATCAGTCTGGCAATCTTGGATTTTGTGGAGGACTAATTCATGCCCTCTACCATTGTGTTCTGCAGAACACAATGAGTTACTTAAATGAGTTACTTGAAAAAGCAGTATTGAGGTCAAAATGGCAGCATAGCAGTAGAGCTTTTGCCTCGCACATGTCTGACCCACATTAGGTACAGGTTTAATCCTTAACATCTCATATGGTCCCCTGAGCCAGGAGTGATTTCTGAGTGCAGAGCCAGGAGTAAATCTCTGAGCACAGCCAGGTGTGCCCCCCCAAAAAAAACCCCAAAAATAAATAAATAAAGAAGCATGATTGATATATGGGTACTTCTAGAGGTGTGCTTAGACTGTCCTGATCTACTTACTCATCACTCTTTTCACCCCAAACAGTTGTTCTCACCTGAGTGCCTGCAGGATCTTTTATTCACAACCTATTCTCAACCATGAGTTGAGAGAAGAGGGGGACAAAGCACACTTGAATAGAAAGAGGATCTCTGATGAGACACATTAATTTCCTACCCTCCATGTTTTGTGAAAACAGATTCTTACCCAGTATCTGGAGTGGCACCTTCATGCCTCAATCTCAAGGGATATGGGAATATAGGTTTGGAAGAAAATGCTGACACAGGAAATAATCCGGGCAAGATTGAAGAGAATAAAAACAAGTTAAAGAAAGTTACATCACAAGCTTTCCTCTGACAGCAGATAGACTAGTTATGGAAAACAAAACTGCAAGCAGTTCCTCCCTGAGAACAAAGGTCTTTATTGGTAAGAGAAAGACCACCTCCTAGGGTGGAGAACAGGTAGGGGTAAAGGACCAATCCAGAGGCACTCCCAGTCATTAAGTGATAAGGACAAACAAGAATTATCTTGAATAGAATGAAAACTGGTTACTTTATGTATCCTAATATCTACTCCCATAGCTAATTTCTCTCTAGGGGAGTGTAGAAGTAACTTTTCTGACCTCCATGCAGACCCAGTTAGTTAAACCTTATTCTCAAGATTCGCTCATCTTCAGATACTTCTTTCTTCTTCTTCTTCCTCCATTACACAAATTACCTCTCCATGGGAGGCTTATGAAACCTTAACACCTAGAGTCTTTGCTAACAATTTCATTTTCCAAGGGCATTTAAGACACCTTCTCCAGAACTCTGCCTCATGAGGTGCTGTCTCCGGAAAGTTTGTGTTTGCAACAGTGTTGCTCTTTCCTATCATAGCAGGCTACAGCGCCACCCTCTCTGGTAGGAAGGACTGGGAGTGAAGAACTCCAAAAGTTGGCATGCTCAGTTGATTTAGCATCCCTAGTTTCTCCAGTTTGCTGCACGCAATTTATCATATAGCATTGTCAATAAAAATGAGCTCCTCATGTGTCTTTTTTTTTTTGGAGGGGGGTCACACCGGCAGCACTCATGAGTTATTCCTGACTCTATGCTCAGAAATCACTCCTGGCAGGCTCGGGGGAGCATATGGGGTGCTGGGATTCAAACCACCGTCCTTCTGCATGCAAGGTAAATGCCTTACCTCCATGTTATCTCTCTGGCTCCTCCTCATGTGTCTTAATGTTAAGAGCTGGAGAAATTTCTAGAAATGCTGAATAAATTATTCTAGAGGATTTCTTCTTGAAAGAGGAATTAAAATTATTGCCAAATCTATAGGAAACTATGAGTATTTGGACAAAACTTTTATTACATTTTACCTAAATAAAGATAATTTTTCAAGACCACAAAGAACATCTGGCATGAGAAGTTCAAGAGGTTATGTTAAGACATGAGAAATTAAGGAGGTTGCAGAGATGATTTAAAGAAGACTTTGTGTCTTAATGTATTTATATAATGCAGAAAACAGAACCAAAATAACTTTTTTTGAGAAATGCTGTGGAATTCGGTTAACTAAAGGGTTTTGATTTCAGTGAATGACTTTAAGTTATTTTGAGATTTTTGTTTGAGATCAGAAATCACCTGGCTTCAGCCAAGAAAGAAACTTCAGTTCTATTGTAGAGCAAGTCCAGCTAGGTAGGTCCTGGAGGCAGTCAAGCCACTAGGCAATTGCTCTGGTTTAAGGGCAGATGTATTAGGATACCTCTATTAGTGTGTGCCTAATTTGTCCCTCAGAGTGCAGATAGAAGGCCTTTTCAATTAATGGTCCAAATAAGCCATTTATTTATATACCTATGGCCATATTAGCAACATCAATACAATAATCTTATTTTTGTTTCTTTGAAAATCAACTGTTATGTAGCAACTACTCCACCTGTTGGTATTTAGTTATAATTTTAGAGAAATAACCAAGAGCTACAGTGTAAAGGCAATGTAAAATGTACTAGATTCTTGGTTGTAAAACCTCATCCTGTAAAATTCCACAGGAAAATAAATATTTTTCATCAAACTCTACTGGGATCCAAATAAGGGATTTCTAAGAGCCTAATGCTCTCAGTAAGTAGCATTGCTCTGATCTCAGAAAAAACAACACCAATGACTCTGAGGGATTGTCCCCATGTAGTTGCTGAACTCCTTAAACTGGCCTGTGGTCTGTGATGTCTTAGCTGACATTGTTAGACCTTGATAATTCTTCCCAGAAATGAATAATTTTTCATCATTCTTACAGTAATTTCTTTTGTTTTGTAAATGGACCCAATAGTGTTCAAGGCTTACTCCTTATTCTATGCTCAGGGACTTGCAAGGAAAACAAGTCACAAGGGATCATTCCCGGTAGTGCACTGTTGGACCAGGGATTCAACCAGGGTTGGCAAAAGATATATCTCCTGTACAATCTCTCTAACCAAGATGATCCACTCATTAACCAATGTCCTTGGATAAACTCAAAACAATGGCTTGTTAGCTTTAGGAAGCAACCACATGAATCTGACTTTTCATTAGGAAAAATGCTTTTCTAGAGTAAAATCTTAGGAAGAATTTGAGGATTATGATCTGAAAGAGATATTAGATGACTTTAGGATCTGATCATCTTTAAGATGTATACAGTGTGGCTGGTATACAACAGAAAAGTCAGAAGAAGAAAGCTTGAGCCACTGTCCTTGATTGGATTCAGTCCATACTTTTGCAGTCTGTTCCCAGTGACTCAGCTCAGTAGCTCATAGTGTGCAGGAAGGAGATGTCAACCAGGAGCCAAAATGAGTCAATGAATTCTAGGAGAGGCAAATTCTAAATTCAGATGCAGGGCTAGGAAGTACCACAAATTCAGATATTCCTTCCAAAAGTGTCTCCACAGACTGGCTGTGAAGAAAAACAATCCTACACTGTTTCCTAGTCTGAATCCTAATCAGAAGAGTTAGAGTTTATAATGTGAATGTAACTTCCAGTTTTCCTTCTGTTGAAAATGACTCAAACATGCCAGAGTATTTGGGAGGTGCACAAGGATGTCATGAGGCTGCTCTTCTCCTACTCCTCCTCATCTTCCTCCTCTTCTTGTTCTGTAATTCAGGGTCTTCAGGAAGCTCTGAGGAAAGGGTTTGTTTTGTCTGAGGTTACTCAGGTCACCTTCTCAATAAAATAGTACAACACCAGTCACTAGAAAAGAGGGTTTGCAATTTTTCCAGGTGGAATAACTAGCACATCTTTTGCAAGGGAAACAAGTCAATAGTAACTTATCTCTGATCCTAATTTTTCTTCCTGAGTGTAAAAAAAAACTATAGAAGAGAGAGTATAAACCAATCTAAACCAATTGTTCATGTGATCTCATCATTGTGTATTGATGGAAAGTCATTTGCATCACTCATGCTAGACTGTGTCTAGTGGAATCTAATAGTAAAGTTAGAAGGAATGGATGGTCCTAAAGGAGATGGAGAAGACACAGCAAAACACTTCTCACAACTGCCTAACACTAGCACTATACCTAACCCAAATAATTCCTAAACATAACCCAATTCTAACATTAATGCTAAACTTACTCTTACCCAACCCTAAATCTAATCAAACCCTAACACTCATCCAACATTAATCTTAAACCAACTCCTAAGCCTTAACCAACCCTAACTCTAAACCAATCCTAACCTTAATCCTAACCCAGCCCTAACCCTAAAACTAAGCCAAACCTATTCTAACCAAATTCTAACCCTAATATAACCTAAACATAACCCTTCCTTTTTCCATGATCTCAGAACCCTTGCTTTTATCTAAAAATAATTTTTCTTGTAAGCTATATTTTCTCATAAAGCATTTTTTTTTGGTTTTGGGGCCACATCTGGTGACGCTCAGTGGTTATTCTAGGCTATGAGCTCAGAAATGGCTCCTGACTTGGGGGATCATATGGGACGCCAGGGGATCAAGCTGCAGTCTTTTCTAGGCTAGCATAGGCAAGGCAGACGCCTTATGGCTTGCACCGCAGCTCCGGCCTTCTCATAAAGCTTTAATTAATATGAAAGTTGTTACTGGAAAGATATTACAGTGAGTAAGCCGCTTGCCTTGCATGCAGCCAACATGGATTTAGTCCCTGGCATTCTACAGTGTCCCCTAGTCCTTGCCAGGAGTGATCCCTCAGGACAGAATCAGAAGTAAGTCCTGAGTACTGCCAAGTGTGGCCCCAAACTGAATTAATAAATAAAATAAGTTAGATGTTTATCTTTTATGCACAGAACCAGATTTAAATTCAAGAACATGCAGTCAAAATAATAAAGAGAGAAAGTTTGAATCCCTTCCAGGTAGATTCTATCTTGACATATACATTTAGATATATATCTTCATAGAGATACAATTCATAATTTTTCCTAATTTAATTTGACAACTTGATTATGAGTCTGTTCTTTAAATAAACAGAGCAAGTTTAATGATGACATTAATTTTTGCACATGACAGTTGGTCTCTACCCTCTAAAACTTTGTCCTGAGCTGCATTGTAATTCAGAGTTAGATTCTGTGAATGTAGGGGTCATTCAGCAAAAAAAGTTATTTTCTCTTTCTTTAAAGGACAAAGAAAGCGAATGAGCATCTAAGGGAACATACAGGCACAATAAAGTGCTCCAGGTGCCTCCTTGTGAAAAAGCTGCCCCTAGTTCAAGGATTGTCTCCCGTGAGTCCTTGGGCATGACCCATTCTTTGAAAACTGCAGAGTCTCTGCTCTGGGTCACAAGCTTGCAAGTGTGGACATAGACATCCTGCCCAGAGTTCAGACCTCATCTTTATGCAGGAGGACACATTGGTCACTAATAGGCTTTTAGGAGTCATCTTAAATTACTATAAACAGCATGGTGTCTACAATTCATGCCCACCAGCAGAGGTTGCATTCAAGATTGCATCTTCAATGCTTTCTCCAACCTTTGCTGATGTTTCAACTTGTACCAGTGCCTCAGTTTCAGAACCCCACCCAACTTCCCCCAAAAGCAAGATTAGTCTCTAGACTCCATATGGTGGCTACATTGGAAACCTACACCATTGCTACATCCTCCTCTGCTTCCACAATTTATTCACAGAAGCAGCCCAAGTCCTTTGTAGTTCTCACTCACTTAAAGAACTTTGTGTGATAGAACCACCAGTCTGAAGACAGACCAACTAAGCCATATCATTTCAGAGGCCTCTATAAACAAAGGAAGATTTGTCTTCAAGACTATCATAGCAAACAGATTTGGATCCTCATGACCTATCAAACAGTTCATAAGAATGGGGGCCGGGCGGTGGCGCTGGAGATAAGGTGCCTGCCTTGCCTTGTGCTAACCTAGGACGGACGGTGGTTCGATCCCCTGGTTCCCCATATGGTCCCCCCGTGCCTGCCAGGAGCGACTTCTGAGAGAATAGCCAGGAGTAACCCCTGAGCGTCACCAGGTGTGGCCCAAAAACAAAACAAAACAAAACAAAACAAAAGAATCAAGTGAAGATGGTATTCTTTCTTCTCTATAAATATAACTGATGCAGTGGATTTCTCGGTTACTGTCTTATTATTTATGCATAGGAAAATACTTACTAATATCAACATATCTTCAACTTGTTACCATTTTGTTTTCTTTTTAAGATACTTTAGAGCAAACTCAGGTTTGCTGTATAACTGGGGGAAAGAACAGAGAATGATCTTTCTCTCCTCACACACACTTTCGCCCATTATCCACATTGACTTCCAGATGGTATATTTGTTATAACTGAGGAACATATAAGAACATGTTATCATACTGCAAAACCAGAGTTTCAGTATGCTCCATAGTTTTTGTTCTGCAAATTATAGATCTGGGTATGTGTAGGAAGACATGTCAACATAATTATTTTATCTTAAAGAATTTTTTTCTTGCTCTAAATATCTCTGTCTGTTCAGCCTTCTCCAATCTTTAGGCCTTTAGAAGCAAAGGAACTTTTTGTTGTCTTCGTAAATACACTACAGATAGATTTGGCAAAATAATGCCATTCTATGGCATTTTCTTTTATGGGTGATGTGTATTTATGCAGCTTTCATGGTTTTGGGGGGGCTTCACAGAGCATCTTTTTTGAATGGATAATTATTACATTGTCTCAATGCAAAGTCACTTACCCACTCAACTACAAAGGAGCATCCTGGCTTCTTCCAATAGTTGATTTGGTATTACATGTGTTATCAGGAATTGTTTTGAATTACAATTTTCCTTTGTAGCTAACTCATGGTAAATATTTTGCAGGAATAAAGATATACTGTTACTCATCAGACTTTTGTTTACTTATTAGTTCTAGTATCCATTCATAAGTTGTCTTTCATAATTCTTTCTATATTCACTAGTTGACAAGGTATTTAAAAGAAGTTTTATTCTCCCTTTCTTGATGTCCATCAGTGAATTAATTTAGTACTTTATTCAATGGGTTATTGTCTATTGTATATTTATTTTGATACTATAGTTTTCTAATAATTTTATTGTGACCAAAGTGAATTACAAATCTTTCACAGTAATATTTTAGGTACATAGTGACATTGAATCAGAGGGATTCTCACCACCAGTGTTGTCCTCTCTCCACCCCTGTTTCCAGCATGCATCCTATATCTAGTTTTTACAGATAATACCCATAGCAAGTCTTTCAGTTGATTCAAATTCTCATTTTTTTGTTGCTTGTTTTTTTTTTTTGGCCCACACCCGTTTGATGCTCAGAGGTTACTTCTGGCTAAGTGCTCAGAAATTGCCCCTGGCTTGGGGGCGCCATATGGGATGCTGGGGGATCGAACTGCAGTCCTTTCTTGGCTAGCACTTGTAAGGCAGACACCTTACCTCTAGTGCCACCTCTCCAGCCCCGATTCCAATTTTCTTTAACTTGTTCCTACCAATCCTTAAGGATACATTTGCTTCCCAACCCAATAAAAGATTCCAGACCCAACTAGGTATCTTTTCTGGTAAGGTCAGGAATCAACCATGTGGGTGCCAGAGCCATAGTGAAGCAGGCTAGACATCCACCTTGCATCTGCTTATTTGTCTGTACCCCCAGTCCCCCATATAGTTACCCAAGCCAACCCAGTAGTGATCCCTGAGTACAAAGCCAGAATAAACCCTGAGCACCACCAGGTGTGGCCCCCAAACCAAAAATAAATACATGAATAAATAGATCAGCCATCTTTTTAAGGAGTTCTGGTTTCTTACAGTTGAGAATATTATTTGTACGTAGAAATTTTGTTCTAAGGTCATATGTACATTGGCTTCTTGATTAAGTTTAGAGATAAAACGGTTTGCCTGGCCCCTAATCAATAATGTTTCATTTTTTTCTATGTCTGGAAAAGGCAACTGGAGCTCCACTTTTATAAGATCTTAGTTTAGAACCAGATTGGCAAATTCCAGTGTTTCATCATCACGTTCATACTGCATAACACAGTACAGACAACCTGGCATTTTAAGTTCTGCATCTGAATATGAACTAGGCTAGACCTACAATGTTGTAACTATACTGAATATATAGACTTTTCCTCTTGCCGTTATTCCCTACAGAATGCAGTGTATTAGTTATTAAAATAGTTTTCATGTTCTATTAGATACAGATCAACTAGATATTATTTAAAATATGCAACATAATGTACCAAGACTATACACACATACCATGACATTTTATTCTAAAAGGAATTTGAACAATTTCCTTTGGTATGAAGGTGAAGAATGGGTTATGGCACCAATTCCAGAGTTGTAGAGATTCAACTGTGTTCACCACTAGTGTGAGGTCAACTCTGTCTCCTTTCATTAAACCAGAGAAAGTGTTAAAAATCCTGAAACTGTCTGTTAAATGTGGGTTGTAATTCTACATGACCTCTCTTCTTTCATGTCACAGGTTCCTTTCATAATATGACAATTACTGGTTTGTTTTCATTTTTCAGAATTTCCAAAATTTTGATAGTCTCTCCAAAGATGTATCAAATACTCATTTTTTATTTTTTTCAACCAACACCTTTATTTTCCCAGGTAATTCACTTATTTAGAGATACATGCTGCAAGTTACCAAGTCAGATTTGCACTACAGAGAGACAGCTATACTTTGAGATTTCTAAATTTTCTTTATTAATCAGTTTGGATAAATGTATATTGCTGGCAATGTCACACTTAAAATAATGTAAAAATGTAAAAAAAATTAAGATTGCTAAATTCTGGGAGTTAGAACTTGCTTTCATCTTTTATTTTCTATTTTATGATATAAATAAAGCATAGTAAATTCACAATTGCGAAAATTCAAGCACCAGATTTGAGGGTCAGGGTTTCTGGGACCACACTGGTGGTGTTCAGGGATTGCTCCTATCTCTGTACTTAGGAATCACTCCTAATGGTCTTTAAGGAACCATATGGGGTGCTGGGGATTGAACTGGGTCAACACCAAACAAGGTAAAAGGCCTACCATCTGTACTATCACTCCAGCCCCAACCACAATATTTTTTAATTGTGGACTAACTGGATTATTGTCCTGGATCTACAATGACTTCTGCTTTAGAGATGTGGGGGTATGAGCAGACATACAAATATAAGGAAATATTAGTTTTTTTTAAAGAATCGGAGTAGAAAAGCTATCAATTGGATATTGCAAATTTCATAGGAATTATGGGGGAACTATGAGTTAGTAAACTATATTAATATTATTTTCTAATTGTAAAATAATGCAACATCACAGCATATAATTCTGTTATTTTATAATACTCTCACATGCAATGATACTATATTTGTGAATGTATATTTCATATTCAAAAATATTATCTAACTTTTTATTCTTACATGGTTATTATGTCATTGGGATATAGTCAGAAAATGGAATGTGGATGTAGTATAAGTTTATATGTATGTTTAAAGTTACATACATTTATATTCTCATAAATACAGTTCTTAGAAAGCAGAAACTCATTACAAGCAGCATCGCATTTTACTCATTTGAAATAAGTTGTTTTTATATAGTCCTTAGAATTCGTCATGGTACTACTATCTCTCTTTTGAAATAGCCATTTGATTTAGATAAACCTGGTTAATTCTCAACATCCCAACATCAAAAAGGAATCAGTAATACATACTTCATATGATGATTACATTGAATATACCTACAGAGCTCAATAAAGTGCCTGTCCCAAAGCAAATTGGATTTAACAGCCATATTAACATATGTCTTGCAGGCTCTGATCAGTTCTCAGAGCTGAGGGGTTTCCTTATGTTGGGACCTGGGTTCTGTACAAGGAGGGATGCCATTTTGTAAAGGCCATATGGCAGGCTTCTCAGGGAGAGACAACGTTTTGTAAGAATCACATGGAGTAAGTCACATGCTAGGTCTCCACAAGCCTATTTTTATTAACACCACTCCAAGCTACCTGGTCATTCCAGGTAGCCTATCAGGAAAGGACACAAGGGATCAGTAGAAAGGTACACAGAGAAAAAGCCAATCTTTTGAAAGATCATGAAAAAGTTAGGACCTCTCTATATCCCTTCCCTATATAATTTTTATGATGACATTGGGCAGAGTTTATATCCTTTGAGAGATGGCCCTATCGGCCAGTGAGGAGGGGCAGTTATGGCAGATAATTCAAATACTAAATTTTATTCCAGTTGAATGGTCTTGTTCTTAGAACCTGGACTCTAACACTAAGGCAGTCTGAGTGTTGGCAAGTGAAAAGACCATAAAGAACAGGCCCCAATTTCCTGTCTCTTCTGTTTAACAGGCTCTGGGGTGACCAGGACATGACCACTCTTTCATCTTTCAACCTAGGATAAAACTACTTTGTTTCCCTTCCAAGAACTACAGTCTAGATGTGTCTTGTTTGTTTTGCAAGGCATCAGACATACGCAGGTTGTCACCCAAGGTCCATCACCAACCATGACAGGAACAGCACCAAAAGGAGAATTAGAGCTTAATCCTAAATATTTACACATGCAACATTCCCAGAGAATGATTTGGGCTCCCCTGGAGTTTTGTGGATTCTGATACTCAGCAATCTTCCCACAGCTTCCTAAAGTTTTGCAGTGTGTGTGCTTGCTGTCTCTTTTTCTCGATGCAATGATTGCCTTCTAAGAAATCCAGATAACTCAGTGCAGTGCTATTTACTATGGCTTGGGAAAGGCAGAAAACTTCTGAACATAGATCAAGTTTGCACAAATGAAGAGTCAACCATAGATGTCTGAATGGAGTTCAAATCTCATCTTCCCTACAAATCTTTCTGAATTGTATTCTCAACCTGGCATAAAGGAAATTTCAGCATAAAGCTGCATATTTTATAGTATTTTTAAAGATACATCACTAGTTTACAAATTGTGTATCCTTCCTTACACTGTGTTGGACCTCTTGATTGAGAAGACCAAGAGCACTGGGAACTCTGACTCTGGAATGTCAGCTCTGTAGTGTTCTCTCGCTTGTGTTTATCTTCACTACTTGTTTATCTCTATGCTTGTGTTTATCTTCACTCCTGAAAAGGAATAATCCTGACTACAGTTAAATCTGCTCCACAGGTCTCCTTCCTCTCCTACCATCTCCTGCAAGTCTTTTGAATTCACTGGCAATCTCTTTTTGTGTTTCCAATAAAACTGCAAACGCTTGATGGAAACTCACAGACATTAGAATTCATTCTATTAATACAATATCCATAAAAAAACATCAAAACCACTGATAATTTAAAAATCTATATAATACAGATATGACCTTAGAGGACCTGAAAAAAGAGTGAAACATTTCTGTGAACCAATAGTACAATCACATACAATTCAGATCTTTCTAAGCTAGAATGTGCCAGTAGATGGTTCAGGTCCCTAAAGGGACCAGAATATAAATCAGCATTTTGTTTCCTACAGAAATTTCATATGCAGTGGAATGGATTGATGCTATTCTGTAAAATGATACTGATAGCTTTAGCTGCTACTTTTTAAGGAAGCTAGAAAGAGCTTGATTACTGTCTCTGTCCTCTGCAATTACTAGTCCTGGCAGTGAGACCTTCATTCATAATTTGCAGCTCCCATGATGTTCGAGTTTGTTCTTCAAGACTAACCCAGGGAAGCTACACATGTCTCCCAAACTAAGCAGGTAGCAAACCTGAATTCTTTCCAGCTCCCTTCAGCTTTTCTCTGTAGCATCAACCTGCCCAATAGGGATTTTGAGAAGTGTTTCCACTCTCCTGATGGCCTGTATCTCTGCCCAACACAGGTGGGGTGGGAAAGTCTCTAGCTGTCACATTTCATTGAATGTGTGTGGTGCATGCAAGTCCTCTTATGAGAACCAAGGTGAAGGTTAGAAGAATGAGCCTTTCTCGTCTACATTGCTTTGAATAATACCAAAACAACTGTTGTTTAGGTAGTACTTTGCCTTCTTATGTTTCTATACAAGCAGAGTTGAGTTCTGTAGAGAAAGACAGTGTAGGTACCACATAGGATTCCACACTCAAAAGCATGAAACTTTTTTCTGATATACATCAGGAAAAATACTTCCCATTTTCACTACTTCCTAGCATCTTAGCAAGCCCCTGGCTGGCTAAAGCATTCTCAGATCCTCAGGCACTTCCTGCTCTAAATGACTGCTGGCAGCCCAGCCTCTGGGCCCTGAAGATATTCTGCTACCCCAAATTTTCAAACTCCTTGAGCTTTGGCTCTTAGCTACATAATGAAGACCTGAGTTATCTTGTGGTCTCTTAGCATTAGTTGGCATTGTCTGCTAATTGATTTATGTCTCAGTCTCACTGCTGAAATAGCAGTCAAAATCTCCCCAGAAGTTTAAAGAACAAAGATGGGAATTTTAGAACTTGCAGCTATGAGAGGTTAGAAAAACTTCTTGTACGTTACCTGGGAAGAGACTAAAGGAGTGGTACCTGGAAAAGTACATGCTAATCACCTGAAAAGGTGCATAATGGGGTGGGCCTGGAAGGTATTTCTATGTTTGTTCCCACACATCTCAGAAGGAAAATCTCTCTCTCTGAGCCTTCAAAATAAACCCTTTTATTTCCCAGAAAAAAATGTACATTGGCATTTTTAAATTTCATATTTTATAGTCTATACATCTTCACTCTCCTTTTCCTTTGTGTTTTGTTTTTGGTCCACACCAGGTGAAGCTCAGAAGTTATTCCTGTCTATGAGCTCAGAAATTGCTCCTGGCTAGGGAGACTATAGGGGACACCATGGATCGAATCAGATTCGTCCTGGATCTGCAGAATGCAAGGCAAAAGCCCTACTGCTGTGCTATTGCTCCAGCCCTCTTTGTAAATGAGCACACATATACTGAACAGTGAATGTGGGTTCTGTCTTTAAAGGACAGTTTACTACTTTTGAAGTGTTTGGAACAGAGGGTCAGAGAGAGAGAGAGAGAGTACAGAGGACAGAGAAATAGTACATGGAGATTCCATATACTGTAAATCCAGTGACTGGATTTACATGCCACTGACCCAGGTCCCATCTCTCTTCTCTTTCTGGTCTTACATTTGGGTCCCTGAGCTCAGCCAATAGCAATCCCTAAGCACAGAGCCAAGAGTTAGACTTGAATACCACTGGTGTAGGCCAAAACCAAATAGAAATGAAGTATTGGTGGGGGCAAGACGAAGTTATTGATTCTAACCAGAGTGATTATTGAATGAAACAAAAATAACACTGAACTTTCTTAAGTCTACTTCCTCTCCATGAGTCCTAGAGTTTGTTGTGATATAAACACACATATATAAAAAGACATATATGTTAGTGCTGAACATTAACCAGATCCCTTGTCTCCTTCTCTCCCTACCCTCACCAGAGGGACATTAGCACTGTTTCTCATGCCACAGGTAAAGAAGACAAAGGCATCCAGTCTAAGAGACCAAAGTGACAGTGATGATGGGTCCTAAGCCATTGCCCATGCCCAGCAGCATGAGAAAAGCAGTAATTTCTGTCCTGGTAGGGAAGAAGGATGCATGTAGGTGGTGAATATACCTCTGCAATCTCCTCCCTTTCTGGTGCTCTCTCCGGACACTTTAGAGAAATATACTGCAAGTTGAGTCTCTGGAAAGCATCACATAGGAGTGTGGGTGCCCTGGGTTAAAGAACTCGGTTGCTCCAGAAGATTTCAATAAGACCAGTTGTTTGTGGGCAAGGACCACAGACTTCTGGAGAATTCAGCTCCTACAAATGTGACATTGGCTTTCTGAGCAGTCACATCTGATCAATTCATTGAATTATGGACCACTGAAAAATTACTATTCCTCAATCTAGCTCAAGTTGTGCTTCTAAGAATTAGAGTTGAGTATAAACTCAGCTCCATCATGCTCAGTTTAATAATTGCTGGCCAATTCAAGACAGCAGAAAGTTTGAACTTTGTAGATTCCACATGAAGTCAGTGTTATTTCTCTATTTGTCAGATGTGGGTAGACCCAAGAACAGAGCATAATTCTTAGCTTTTTTTCCTGTTCTGACTTATTCCTGGTCCCTTAATTCTGAGGGTCTAGGATTGTGTTTCTCAACATTTTCTAATCTTATTTCTTTCTTATGGCTCTTTCTCTATCAGTTGACCCACTCTTTATGCACTTTTTATCTGCAGTTCTGTTGGAATATTCCAGAATAGGTCTTATTAAGAAACACGAGTGGGGCCCGGGAGATAGCATGAGGTAAGGCGTCTGCCTTTCATGCAAAAGGTCATCGGTTCGAATCCCGGTGCCCCATATGGTCCCCCGTGCCTGCCAGGAGCAATTTCTGAGCATGGAGCCCAGGAGTAACCCCTGAGCACTGCCGGGAGTGACCCAAACACCCCCCCCCAAAAAAAATAAAGAAAAGAAACACGAGTGTAGAAAATGAGTTGAGAAGGGGTTTAAGGGTGAACTTTTCCAATAGTAACTGTCATGGCAGGATAACATTGCTATTTCCACCAAGATGGTGGTCCTGGAAACAAAGTCCAATTTTGAAAAGATGTGGTTTTATCTCTTACTGATTTTAGAAGCCTCAGCACCTAAATATTTTTATCTGAAATTTTTCTACCAGGGGCAAACAGTTTGAGACATTACATGACAGAAAACAATTTAACAAAATGCTACCATATGGCAGGTTTTCTGTCCTGGGAATAAGTTTAGAATGAAAAGAAGTTTCTCTGGCTCTATTTGTCACATCTCAGCTAGCCCTTGTCATTTCTCACTTGTCCCAGGGCCAGTTAGAGTTTTTTGTATGCAGGTGACATAGATCTATATCTATATCCCTCAGACAAATTCAAGTGAAGAATAGACTCAAGGATAAGAGACACGTCTTAAGAGATGAGACCCAATGTACTGACACCTTCGTGGTGCAGCTTCCAATAACTTCACTTTCTCCTCAAATAAAATTCAACTTAGATGGGAGGAGAACATGCACTGGTCTAGAAATTTGATGGCTTCTCACATCATACATGCTCTAGGAAGATTGCATCTTCTTCATGGCTTGCTTAAGAATTACCTCTTTATAACACACAGAGTCACACAAATCAGGAATATCAGAGATCTTTATCATTTTGATTGTGTTGGTCCCTGAGAAGGAATTGGCAGTATTATTACCAAGGTGAGAATGAAAGTTGTCCTGGACAAAATCAATAAATATCCCCTGTGTCATTCTCTTATATTTTAGGTCATGATATGTAGGTTTCTAAATTTTCCAGGTGAGTAGGGAGCTTTTGAAGCTCTAATCTATGAACCTGGATTCTCCTCTTCCTTCAGGCATCTCCTAACTTATAAATAAGAGGAAGTAGGGTATGTCCTTCAGCCATATCATCACTTCTCCTATGTTATGTAATGGAATGAGCAAATGCTCACTATGTGGACAGAGGCACTGATCCTTTGCACTATGGCTACAACTTAGCTCTGTGGCTACAACCTTTTCTTGTTCCAGAACTAATTAACTTCCCAGACTTTGGTTTTGAAGGATGCCATATACACCTACTATGTAGCTAACAAATTCAGGTTCTAGCAATCTTTGCATTTACTCTCAATCAGAGATAAGAGCCAATCATCACCTCTGAAAAATGGATGTAACCCTGGTTGTGGGGAAAAGTTCTTGGCATAATTTTTACTTGACAAATTCATGACCACAGCTTCCACCTCTTGCCTCCTGACTCCTGAAAATCTCCTGGAAGTGATGACCTAGGGGTTCAGAGGAAAGACCTGGCTGGATCACTGGAAATTAAGCACCTCTCCTGTGACTTTAGCTGACTATCCATGTTCTCCTTTCTATTGCCTGTGAATGTAGCAGGTCCTCCATGTAATCTGCACAATTCACGTAACTTCTGAACCAGGATTAAAATTCAGGTAACTGACAATGGCATATTAGTTACACATTCAGTAGAATAATTTCTTAATGCTATGCCATTTTATGAGAAAACTTGTGCTTAAGTAACATGGCCAAAGTACTCATGATTTAATTTCTGGAAACTTAGACTTTTAAAACCAAATTTAATTTCTGTCCAATGGATGTTGTGTTGATGGTGTTTCAGTGGCAAAAAGAAACCACCCTTAAAAATTAGTCTATATTCTGATTATACCAGGAGGCTAATCTGACAAGAGAAAAACTAGAGATTTCTATGTAAGTTTTCAAAAATTACTCATTTCTGCGTAAGTCTGGAATTTGTTCTCTTTGCTTACCTTAATCAAAATGCTTTAAAAGAGTGACAGAATGAGTATTTTTATCTTGTAATTGGCATATTTAAATTTTTGAGTCACCTTCTAATTTTAAGGCAATGTTTTCATTATTATTCTTTCTTTCTGCATAGACATTAAATAGTTTAAGAATCAGCATTCATACAGGCTTTATGTACAATCTCACACCAAAAAACAGCTCAATGTAAATCATTGTCCCCCAGTTTTTATTAGGATAAGTGTGACAATACCTCACAGTTGTCACTGCTTAGAAAACAAGGCAGAAGCAATTCCCTTTCCTCTGTGGAAACTATCAGAGTTTGAACATCTAGAAAGTGGATAGCATTTGCTTTTCCTTTACTTTTATTGTGCAAAACTCAGAATTTAAAAAAAGTGTGGGAAAAAAGTGTGGAAATCAGAAACTATCAGGAACATTTCTTTTGAGTGAGGCAGGTACTTGCTATAATACTGGTGCCAATATGATACAACTAAAATAGGATACCAAACATCTCCAAGTACCAACTCACACATATCTGTGAAGTGCCAGTTCAACCAATGATGGGATATTTCTGGGGATACCAAGATTAATCCTGTGTACCTGCTTTCCTGAAGGCCTATGGAAACTACCTACTATTGCAATGCTTTGGCATAATTAGAGTTTGTGCCAACCCTGCTGGCAGTAAAGATCAACCTTTCTCCTTCCATTGCATTCACCACCAAGGATACCTCCCCAGCTGGCGACTAGAAAGAATGGCTCCAAGACTGATGATCAGAGAATATTCCATTACAACAGTGCTTATATAGAGCAAGAGGAACTGGATACTTGCAGGGTAGCAGGGCCAGAACACCAGAAATGGGAAGCCAGGCACCAGAGAGAAGTAAAACATGAACACTGGGGATTGGTAATTTTTAGTAGCAACAGAACAGGTCATAAAAGTCACCTTATTTCTCTTGACCAGAGTTCTCTTTGAGAGAGGAGGGACATCCCAGAGTCAATCCTGTAAGTGACCTCTGATTATCAGAGAATGGCAGCCCTCTTTGTGCTGTCCTTCCCCACCTCTTAAGCAATATCTTTGAAACTTCTCCGTTAAGTAGATTCCCCAGAACAGTGGCTCCATGGCACACATCCAGAACAGTTCTTCAATTGGGGTTCCATCTGCTAGATAGGGTTGGGGACAGAATAAGAGGGAAATACAACAGACTTGAGCCTTACATGGCAGAGTCTTGGTCACTTCCAAAATGATACACTTAAAAAAGTATAAAATGTTAATGTTTCTGGGATTAAAGAGAATTTCATAAAGACTTTTACAAATGATTTGTAATGATCATACCCAGCAAGAGACTATTATATGAACTGAAATGTTCAGTTCAAATAAGAGACACAGCTGTAGGCTAGAAGACTAAAGATGGGAATTCTCAATCATTGTTAAGTCAGTTAATTTTCAAATTATTCTTCAACAGATGCTGCTTTGAAATTTCAGTCCTGTTGGTTTTATAGAGAAGAATGAATATGTTTTGTTGTTGCCTGGTTTCCAGCGTGTATTGCACAGTGAAAACAGTCCTGTCTCTATCTCTGTCACTGCTTCTTTCTCAATATATCTCATTCTTGACCTCTCTGTTCTCTATTTTATCTCTCTCTCCCGTCTCTCTGTCTGCCCCTTTCTTTCCCCCACTTTCTCTTTTATGTGTAATGAGGGCATTAAAAATGTTTAAAACCCACTCTGAGTGGACTGGAATGATAGTCTGTTGGTAGGGCCCTTGTCTTGCAAGCAGCCAACCCTGCTTTAATCCCCAGCCTCTCATATGGTCCCCATATGTGATTCCTGAGAGTAGAGTCAGACGTAAGCTCTGAGCATCATTGGGTGTGCCCCCCCCAAAAAAAAAAATCTACTCTGAGAAACTTCCAAGTTTCTCACCTTACCTTTAACCATGATCTCTATCCTGTACAATAGCTCTTCAGAACCTATTCTTGAAATGATCTTCCTTTACCTCATTCTTTCATTTTCCCATCTCCCCTGGTCTGACAACTATGGTTCTATTGTTTTCCTTTTGCTTTTAATGATACTATCTCAAAGACCATGATGTTATTGTCTTTGTTTAGTCGCTTTCACTTTGTTTTAACTTTTCTCTTAGCATAATTCTGTTCAAAATTCTTTCTAAGATTTAAGCTACTCCATTCTGTGTATAATATACACATGTTATGATATATAATTTTCTTTTTTTTTGTTTTTTTTTGGGGGGGGCACACCCAGTGACGCTCAGGGGTTACACCTGGCTACGCGCTCAGAAGTCTTTCCTGGCAGGCACGGGGGACCATATGGGAACCGGGGGATCGAACCGTGGTCCGTCCTAGGCAAGGCAGCAGGCACCTTACCTCCTGCGCCACCTCCCGGCTCCCGATATATAATTTTCATTATTATATATTATTTCCATTATTCTATTTTTGTTGAAATAATTTAGATAGTACCTTTACTTTGTTTGCTGTAAATGCAACAGTTTGCATGGGATGCAGATATCGTTTATTTTATTTCAACTATTTTAGTTGAAATACACCCAGATTGCTGGAGCATATAATAGTTCTATTTTAATTGCTTGGGAAACTCCCATGCTGTTTTACACTGTAACTGCACCGATTTACATTCCCATTGGTAGTGTATTATGATTCCCTTTTCTCCATGTTTTACCATCCTGTTTTTTCTCGTGTCTTTGTGACTTCATGGTCATTATTTTTGAGTCATGTATAGGAACTACTCTGAATTACATCAAATGCTTTTATATTTGATCCTCTGAAATCTTCAGTTGCAACTTGTAAACCTCAGAATTATTTTTATTTATATTAAAGCAATTGTTCCTTCTATCCTCCAAAGCTTTTTTAATTCCAAATATCAGTGTATTTAATTGGAAAGAGATTTTCAAGATAAGTCAAACTGTGTAAGACTTAAGTGCTTCTGGTGTCATTAGGGATTATTTCAAAATTATTACATGGACTCTTTTTTCTCACCAGGACATTAGGATCATAAATGAATGAGTTATTCTAACATATGCTCTCATCATTATTTATTATTAACATCTGCCCCAGGGTCTTGTAAATTAATAAAAAGTTTCCATAAGGTATATTACATGAGAACGGAGATCAGCCAGTCTTCCTACCTCATTTTATGCAAATATATTAAATTATGAGCTTTGCCAAAAAAAATAGCAAGTACATGAAACCAACTATATCTCTCTTGAGCAAATTGAAATATATTAAGTAGAGAGGTTTGTAACAGCAAGCATTCTTTTCCTCTTTTCCTCTTTTAACATAAATAAGATCATAAAAACTGAATAAAATCTTAGAGTACCTCTGCCAAGCCCTCCATAAAAGCTAAAATGACTTTTTAATGATAGAATGCACACATTCTATCTATATTGACATACATGTGTATACCATCTACATTACATATACACATATAAATATGTATTTAAACTTAGAATATCTTGGATTCCTAAGGTATGATAAAACTTTAAAAAGACTAAGACTTTAAGTTATTTTAAAATTTTTGAGAAAAGTTATTTTCAATCTCTAAATAAAAATTTTTCAAGATGTGAAGCTATACTGCTGAAATTTTAAAGTGCTGTAAACAAATGTGACCTTTAGAAAATTATTAAGGGTAAATAAAATGTGAATAGAATTTTGCATCAATTAAGTGGTCTCAATTTTGTGATATTATTTTCTTACTAAAAAGTGGTGAGTTTAAAAAATATCTGCTCATACAGTTTCCATTTTGAGTGAGCGTCAGGGAAGAAGTCACATTGCATTTGCCAAGCAGTGTGACAACTCAAGCCTGCAAGCCCATTGCCAAATGCCAGTTACCCTATGTACATGGCTGCTCAATCCTGTCAGGTACTCCTGTGTCTGGGATTTAGGGTTCGGGGTTGGACAGTCGCTGTCTAATCACCTGAAGTCTAAATTCTGTCCACATGACATATGTTCAAGGTGGGAGGTGTCCCTAAGTTTTAAGAATGTATGAGTTCTTATCCCTAGTAGATAAGAGCTTGTTTCTATATGTAAAATTTCCCCCTTTTAAGTATCTCTTTGCAAGAAGAAATAGTGCTGTATTATATTGCTGGTGACTTTGGAGTGGGAGTGTCTGGACCCATCATCTCTGTGCCCTGCTTTTGACCTGAGCAATTATCCCAGGAAGACTTTTTCTTGTAGGTTTTTGTACCAAGCAGAACCAAAAGAGTTGAAGTTAAGGAAGAGAAAAAGAGAAACAAGACAAAAATCATAATATAGATAAAGGAAAAAAAATCTTAATGAGTTTATAAAAAGTAAATAAGGGAACAAAGTGATCAGGAAACTACCTTACATTTGGGGATAAACAGGTTAAGGGGTAGTATTATATAGGTCTTAAACTTATAAAGAAAATATAGGCTTCGCCATTGTCTTTTGATATTCTTGTGGGGGGTGGAATCCAGGCCTCATTTTCATCACACACCCCTGGTCTTGTTCAGTTTGAGAAATGATTTGCGGATAAAAGGACTTGGGTAAAGCTCTTTAAAAAGTGCTGGGGCCCAGGAGATAGCATGGAGGTAAGGTCATTGGTTCGAATCCCGGTGCCCCATATGGTCCCCCGTGCCTGCCAGGAGTAATTTCTGAGCATGGACTCAGGAGTAACCCCTGAGCACTGCCGGGTGTGACCGAAAAACCACAAAAAAAAAGTGCTGGGGATCCTTATGGAGCTGAGTCTAGTATCAAGCAACAGTTCACATTTGGGAGGGTGAGAAAGAACATGAGTCAGCAGGGGTGTTGGTTGTAGTTTCCTGCCAGGGGACGAGATGTTGGACTGAGTGGGTTTCTCTTCACCTGGGACTGGTTGATGGCTTATTGGGGCAGGAGGTCGGTCTTGATACCTAATGGGTTAAGAACAGAGAATAAAGACCTTTAATAAGGTGGGGTATTGGATAGGAAAGGGGGGTGAAGGGATAGGATTTCTGAAGGTGGGGAGGAGATATAGTATATAGAAGGGGCTATATACACTATAGGCATGGATTGTTTAAAAATTTAGTTTGGCTCTCACAGAGAAGTCTTCTCTCTATATACTTATGCCCAGATAGACACACATTAGTGATCAATTCTTTTTTTTTTTTTTTTTTGGTTCACACCCGGTGACGCTCAGGGGTTACTCCTGACTATTCGCTCAGAAGTCGCTCCTGGCAGGCATGAGGGACCATATGGGGAACCAGGGGATCAAATAGCGGTCTGTCCTAGGTTAGCGCAGGCACCTTACCTCCAGCGCCACCACCCAGCCCCCAAGTGATCAATTCTTAAGATGTTGTTAAAGGTCTGACCCTAATTGGATGAGTCTGAGCTCTTAAGGACTGGTTGAATTAAAATAAATAATTAGCTTAGGTATGGCTTAAGAAAAAGAGTAAAGGAAAGCAAAAGATAAGAAAGGAGAACAGAAAAATACGTAGATGTAGTAAAAATAAAGTAAATTGAAATAAAACTAAAGAGATGGAAGAGAAAGGAGAGTATTTTTGAAAACTATTAACACACATTGAATTCAATGTGGCACCAGAAGTAAGTTTTGTAAGTTCTTTTTTTTAATGGATAAGAAGGAAAAGAGTTAAGAAAAATACAGCAATAAAGGTGTAAGAGTGACAAGTGCTGTTTTTTGCATAATCCCAGTAAAATATGGGGAAAATGCCTTGTTCTAAATACAAAGAGACCTTATCCCTGAAGTTCTCTGGCATAAGACCGACTCTGGGCTTCAGGCATACTAGGTTGTCAAACCCCTGAGTCATTTTCTGTGGTGAAATTTTTTCACACATTAGCTGTTGTTGTTGTCCGGTTTCTATAAAGATTCTGGTTTCTATGCAGAAGGATTCTGATTTCTGTGTTTTATCAAAGTGAGGATGTGGAGCATCCTTCAGTTTCACCTCACCATCAGATGCAGAGCATCCTGCCCTATAAGCAAGTTGCTGCTGTCACTGAGTCATCCGGGTGTCAAGGGAACACTAAAGTCAATGCCAGGGTAGTGGTAGGATCTCTCCTGGTTGTGATTTGCCTCCTTGCGATGTTGTAGAAAATTGTGGTTGTTTCTGTAGATGGTCACTGCTTCAGGGGTGTACGGGCAATGCTCATTCTTTGAAGGCCTGAGTCCAGTCATTATATTAGTGTTACGGGTATAAGGCCAAACTGCATTCCAAAATTTGTGTTACTATCTCTGTTGGATAATAACTTGTTTGCATATATAGTATTTTCCCATTTAACGCACCTATGCAAAAGAGGAACAATGCCACAATGCATTATTAATGCCTCTGGAACAAGTCGAACAATTCCCTTAACTCGGTTCTAACATGAATTCTATAGCAAGAGACGCTTCTACCATAATTCCTTGTTAAACAGATTTTTTTGTGTTAAATACAAAAAAGAGAGAAAAACAAATTAACAAACAAATAGAAAACAGTGGGCACAATTGTTACTGTATAAGGGATATTTAATAAGAGTTGTAGCGGTATAAGGAATATATCTAGGATATTTATATATATGCATGTCTCTTTTATGTCATTAAAAATAGTCGGAAGGAGAGTGCTGAATCCTGGACTCCACTTTGGTCTGAGATTTGGCCTGCTGGAGTCTGCAAAATTACTTCTAGCATTTCCATATCAGAAAATGCATTTGAGTGGGAACTAATCATAAACCAAGTATGGTAGCAACCACAGTTACACAGTGAAGGAAAATGAAGGATAGGCTGCTGCTGAGAATAGATAAGTAGGAACAGAATATTGGTTTCTTTGTAGTCTGAGAGTCTAATTTTTCACTTTGGTAGCTGTTTGGCAACTGGCTTGGGTGAGGATAATAATGGCTTCATGGGTAGCCAAGAACTGAGGGTAAAAATGGTTAAATATGGGTTACTGGGCTGTGGGAGTGAGGGAGTAAAAGACTAAAAATGAGCTTTGGGTGGTGAGCCAAGGCAGGAAGGAAATTATACAACATAGACATTCAGTATATAACAGAGTAAACCCCAAAATATCAAAAAAAATTGTCTATACATTCCTCTTGGGGACGCTAGCCCCAGCGCAGTTTCAGAATAGACAGGGAAAGGAAGGAAAGATGCCTATGACTTCCTGAAGTCAGCATCTCTTGTGCTGCCATTCCCCATGGTGGCAAATACTCCCAGTTCCCAGGAAGGAAAAAGATCCTTCAAGAGCTGGAAGCCTGGGAGGTCACCGTCCCCACCCAAATAGGACATTCTTAATACTGCTCTGACACCAACATTCGTCAGTTTTGATATGACATCCTGACATGGAGGAAATGGCAACAACTTGATTTAAGAGAAGGTTGTCTTACCTCACCATCTAATGGCAAGATGAAATCAGAAGACTTGTAATCCTTTTATCTGTGCAAAAGCCAATATTACTATCTACAGAAGACTGACTGTGACAACCATGACTAGGCAGAACTTATTCTGGGACCAATAAAAAAGACCCTAGTCTAGGCTTTGGCCTATGATCTGTACAAAATCCAAGATCTCTAATTCCAGAGGTCTGGCTGAAACAGCTGCAACTGAGCAGAACTTCTGAAAACATAATAAAAAACTATATCCTAGACTTTGTCCTAGGACTTGTACAAAAACCAAGACTGTCAACTACTGAATACTGATTAAAACAACTGGATGGACCAGAACTTTTAGAACTGTAAAGAAAGACTTCACAGTGTTGGTGGGGATGTGGAGAGAAAGGAACTCTTATCCACTGCTGGTGGGAATGCTGTCTAGTTCAACCTTTCTGGAAAGAGATATGGAGATTCCTCCAAAAACTGGAAATTGAGCTCCCATACAATCCAGCAATAGCACTCCTAGGAATATACCCTAGGAACACAAAAATACAATACAAAAATTCCTTCCTTACACCTATATTTATTACAGCACTATACACCATAGCAAGACTCTGGAAACAACCAAGATGCCCTTCAACAGATGAATGGCTTAAGAAACTGGGGTACATATACACAATAAAATATTATGCAGCCTTCAGGAGAGATGAAGTCATGAAATTTTCCTATACATGATGTACTTGGAATCTATTATGCTGAGTGAAATAAGTCAGAGAGAGATAGAAAGACACAGAATGGTCTCACTCATCTATGGGTTTTAAGAAAAATGAAAGACATTCTTGCAATAATTTTCAGAGACAAAAGAGAAGAGGGCTGGAAGTTACAGCCCACTTCATGAAGCTCACTACAAAAAGTGATGAGTTTAGTTAGAGAAATAACTACATTGCGAATTATCCTAACAATAAAAATGTATGAGGGAAATAGAAAGCCTGTCTAAAGTACAGGTGGGGGCAGGGTGGGGAGGAGGGATATTTGGGACATTGGTGGTGGCAATGTTGCAACAGTGATGGAAGGTGTCCTCTTATATGACTGAAACACAGCCACAATCATGTTTGTAACCAAGGTTTTTAAATAAAAAATATTATTTAAAAGAAGAAAGAAAAAGAAAGAGAAAGAAAGAAAGAGAGAGAAAGAGAGAAAGAAAGAAAGAGAGAGAGAAAGAGAGAGAGAAAGAAAAATGAAAAAGAAAGACTCCATCCTAGGTTTCATCCTATGACCTGTACAAGTATCAAGATCTGGTGCCCGGGAGATAGCATGGAGGTAAGGCGTTTGCCTTTCATGCAAAAGGTCA
>PVKC010010175.1:0-25998 GCA_004027635.1 Crocidura indochinensis
CTGCCAGGCGTGACCCAAAAACCAAAAAAAAAAAAAAATGTCTTGGTTCATGAAATGTTCAGGACGCCTCTCCTATTTTATTTTCTCCCTTGTCCCTATCTTCCCTTACTCTTCCACATAGGCATCTGGGCTCCACTGTTGGTAGAGAGCATTGAATAAAGGACTGCATTTTCATTAGTGAAAAGTTTAATTTAATACTGATATTGGACTTGGAATCATCACATTTTCTTCACTGTTCTAGCTCAACATGCTTTAAAGAATTGATCCCTGTTGCACGTGGGATCGTTATCCAGTTCATTGCTTCTGACTGCGGTTTATATCATTCCATATCTACATCTGCCTCATTCCGCTCCCATCCCAAGTGATGACTATCAAAACTGCCTAATTTCTCCCATGCCACTAGCAATGGAGCAATGACCATCATTGTATACAAGTTTCTTTGGAAAAAATAGATATGTATATGTGTATATAGTTTATTCCTCCTTAGAAAAGTGAAATTGTTAAAGCTACAGAAGTGCACAGAACCATCACACTCAGTTATGAAATATCCTATCCCTAGGGGCCAGTGGGGCCTGAAAAACAATCAAGAACCCCTTTCCCATGTCCTGTGAGCTACTAGAGGAAATGTGTCCTTTCCTCCCCACAGAGCTCAGTCCTTTAATCAAGCCAGAAGCCTACAAGACTGACTGTCCAAACTGAATCTACCCAATCTATCAAATTCATCTACCCAATGGTGGGCACAATAGCACCAAGGTGACTGGTAGTCTGACTGGAACCTGGGTACTTAACCATGTACTGTTAGATCACCTCCCCCCAGAATTTGTGCCTTTTGCCAGGGTTTCTGTCACTAACCCCATCTTAGCTGCCATGTGCTGCATATTTATTCACAAATACTCAGTGTTTTCTATACCAGCTACCATTCTCAGTGCCTTACAGAAACCACTCATGTAATTAGCCTGTGTTCTAATATCTGCTAATATCAGAGGGGAAAGTGTCAACACATTTTTGTTCTAATTTGGCTACTGATGAAATTGAGCATTTCTTCCTACAACTCTGGGCCACTTGGGATCCTCTTCTGTGAGTTGTCTGTTTATAATCATTTGCTAATTTTTTTTGCTAATTTACAAAATATTTTTGTACAGTCTAAACATTAATCTGTTTCCAAAGGCTGAAAATTTCTATATGGTGTCCTTCCTAAAATAATAATCTTTAAAAGAAAGAGAAAAAAAGAGAAAATAATAATAATCTTTAATTTTGTAGCTCTTTACCTTTTTTATTTTTTACCTTTTATATATTTTAATTTTAATAGATTTATATCTTTTTGTTTATATACGTTTTTGTTTATTTTTGTTTATGGGTTGTTGTTGTTGTTGTTGTTTTCAGAAAAAAATAGGCCTATAACCCTCTTATAACCATCCGTTTGCTCACTTTCTACTGCTTGCCTTTAGGTAATAATAGATCTGTTGCTAATGTCCATTGCTTGTTTTATTTGATTTTGTTCATTCATCAATCTTTATACCTTACTTTGCATACATGGGTGAAATCATGTAGCACTTACATTTTCTTCTAATTTGATTTACTTCACATAAATCCCTCAAATTCATTCAATATGTTTTTTATTTTGTTTTTTTGTTTGTTTGTTTGTTTTGTTTTTGGGCCACACCCGGTGATGCTCAAGGTTTACTCCTGCTATGCGCTCAGAAGTTGCTCCTGGCTTGGGGGACCATATGGGAAACCGGGGGATCGAACCGCGGTCCTTCCTAGGCTAGCGCAGGCAAGGCAGGCACCTTACCTCCAGCGCCACCACCCGGCCCCCATTCAATATGTTTATAGGGTGAACTTTTATTTACTTTATAGCTGAGTAATATTCCATATGTGTGGCATCTTAATTATCCATGATAGAAACTTTGTTTCCACATCTTAGATATTGTAAATAATAACACTGCATAAACATTGGAGTGGAAATAGCTTTTAAGTTATTTTCATATTATTCACATATATACCAGTATAGGATTTCTGGATCATATGTTCACCCTATTTTTAACTTCTTAAGGAAATTTCATCCTATTTTCTAACATGGCTGCACTAATTTGCATTCCCATTCAGTATGATGTAAGAAATCCTTCTCATTACCAAAGTCATAAAAATATATAATTATCTTCCATAGATTAATTTACATTTAATTCTCTAATTCATCTAGAGTCCAATTCTACACATGGTATGAAATAAAAATCTGCTTTTATTTTTCTTGATGGAGTGAGCCAATATTTCAGCATCTTTTATTGATCCATTCTTTCCCAGATGCTTTGACATCTCCAAATCTACGTGGATCTGTTCTAAGTGATATGGTTTGTTTTTGGGCAAAACCACAGTTTTTGTTAGTAAGGTTTGGTAGCTAGTCATCCTTCTTGAATGGCAAGTCCCCTGTCCCTGTATGTTTTTCAAAATTGTGCTAGTTATAAGTTTTTGTCATTCTGTAGAAATTTTAATGTCTCAAGTTACCCTTGAGAATTTTCTACTAGAACTCTAGTCTTCACCATATGAGTTAATTTGGAGAAAATTAACATTTCTATGATATCTCAGTCATGCCTAAACCAACATAGTAGATAAATAGGACAAAATATGACTGAGAAGTACTATGCATACAGTGTGTGAGAGGTGACAGTCAAGGCTGAAGAAGCGGGTTGCATCTAATTTAAGTGGTGTCAATCGAAATGAGAAGGAGATGGGGATTACATTACTCAAACAGGACACCTAACTTTGCTTTGGAAATTATCTGTTTTAGGACCACCCTGATGCTAGTAAGATTCTAGCCTGGATGGTACACAGCAGAGAAATATCTAGAAGGTCCTGGTCCCCCATGTGTCATGTATAGACTGCGTATCATTTCATTTCCCAGGAATCTCCTAAAGGCCACTTCAAAGGTTATTAGTCTTGTGATAACAGGAATTTTAGTAAAACCATCTCCAGGCAGGCACCAGGTTGGCCACAGAAGCCTAGAGTGAGCTATGTACCTTCACAATCTATCATCAGGAGAAAGAGAAAGATAAAAATCCACAATTAATTCTTATTTTGTATGAGGTCAACAAGGCTGAACATACTTTATTGACTGCGAGCACTTTGGGGACTCAGAAACCTAAATGACTGAAAGCATTACTTATGTGATGTAAAGGAAAGATATGAAAGACATGAACGTGAAAACCCAGGAAGCCACAAAGAGATGTAATGGAACTTAATATGTTCAACTCACACACACACACACAAAATGATGCAGATAAACATCAACATGAATGATTGAGTGTCAGAGAAGAAGGATGGTGATCAAGTTAACTTATGCACATGAAGGAAATGCTTCCTTCCAACCTTCCAGGTTACAAGACTATGAACTTTACCACCAGTTTTCCCCTTAGTTGTTGTAATAAGAAAGAGCACTAGGTGGCATCATGCTACCAAAGTTCTCACCTCTTAAAGGCCTCTAGGAGAAAAACCTATCACGACTGGGTTACCTAACCCTTAAGAGTTAAGTAACAAGAGCTCTAGATAGCATGGAGGTAAGGCATTTGCCTTTCATGCAAAAGGTCATCGGTTCGAATCCCGGTGCCCCATATGGTCCCCCGTGCCTGCCAGGAGCAATTTCTGAGCATGGAGCCAGGAATAACCCCTGAGCACTGCCGGGTGTGACCCAAAAACCAAAAAAAAAAAAAAAAAAAAAAAAAACAAGAGCTCTCTCAACCTCATTCCTCATGAAACCACTAGGTTTATTTTGAAGCACCTAATATGTACATAGTGTTATACTGCAACTTGTGGCAACTATACTGGAATCGAACAAAAAAAGCACCACTTCTTTAGGGGCTGGAGAGATAGCATGGAGATAAGGAGTTTGCCTTGCATGCAGAAGGTCAGTGGTTCCAATCCCAGCATCCCATATGGTCCCCTGAGCCTGCCAGGAGCGATTTCTGAGCATAGAGCCAGGAGTAACCCCTGAGTGCTACCGGGTGTGACCCAAGAAGCATCACTTCTCTAAAAAACCATAAGGTGAAGTAAAACATGCATGTCAGTCTTCCCCATACAGAACATTTCAAAACAAACCAAAGAAGATTGTAGTAAGCATGAGGATGCCAGTACACAATATCCTGTGCGATATGGCCCCTTTGATGTTCTGGTATGTTCTATATATGCAGGAGTGTCAGCTCCTTATGAAAAGAAATAAGTACACACATGGCTTCTTTCAAGTCCTTGTATGTGTCAAGCCCTTTCCCATTACTGGGAATTTACAGACTGTTACCCTTATAATTTTATGCTTAAGCCTTCCTCTTACCTGGCTGTTTCTGTCCATCCTTCCCTCAGATATATCTTTCTTTAATTTTTGGGGGGGAGTTGGGCCACACCCGGCAGCACTCAGGGGTTACTCCTGGCTCTGAGAAAATTGCTCCTGGTAAGCTCAGGGAACTATATGGGATACCAGGGATCAAACCTGGGTCTGTCCTGTGTCAGCCACTTGCAAGGGAAACACTATATTGCTGTACTATGGTCGGGTCACAGATCTCTCTTTTTTTTTTGTTTTTTGTTTTTTGTTTGTTTTTTTAGGTCACACCCGGCAGTGCTCAGGGGTTACTCCTGGATCCATGCTCAGAAATTGCTCCTGGCAGGCACGGGGGACCATATGGGGCACCGGGATTCGAACTGATGACCTTTTGCATGAAAGGCAAACGCCTTACCTCCATGCTATCTCCCGGGCCGCCACAGATCTCTCTTAAGGAAGATTTCCTTACCATCTCCTCCAACATCCAGATTAAAAAGCAGCCTTTAAAGCAGACTTAAAGCAGTATATATTCTACTTCTTGAGCCCTGTTGTGATGCTGAATTATACTTCATTTAATAAGTCGTTTACTTCCTGTCTGTCTTCCCAGATTACAAAGAAGACATGGTTCCCATTTGTCTTCTTCAACTCTGTCTCCATCGGTGTTATGGGCTGAATTGTCTCACTCTAAAATGTCATCGTTGAAACCTTAATCCACCCATCATATCCCTTCAAAATGTATTGTATTTAGAGACAGAGCCTTTAAAGGCATTGCTAAGTTTAAAAAAAGAGAGATAAAGAGACCATTCAGATGGGCCCTAACCCAAACTGACTCATGTCCTTAGAAGAAGAGGAAATTTGCACACTCAAACACTCACCAGGGATGCCTGTACACCACACAAACTAGAGAGAAGGAGATCATCTACAAGCCAACAGAGGCCACAGGAGAAACCAATCCTGCTGACATGGTGTACTTAACTTCTAGCTTCCAGAATTATAAGCAAATAAATTTATGTTGTTTAGTCCACTGTACTCTGTGATGGTGGCCCCAAATGAATATAAATATCTATCACTCTTCTCAATTGAAGCTGCTAAGCAAATGACTATTAAATGAGTTCTAAAATAAGGAAGAGCGATGAAGGATAGTTTATTAGGAAAGCATGACAGACATTGCTCTTGGACTTGGTCTTAAATGATACATATGAGCACAGAAGAATAAAGATGGGATCTCAAGTATAGCAAATGGCATGGGGCAGAAACCAAGGCAAGAATGTAATAGGGGTGTAATAGAGAGGGTGGGCCAGTAGACACTAACTTTGACAGGAGTGCTTAGGTGAAAGATGGAGCCTTGGAAGAAGAGAAGTGGCTGCAATTTTATAGAATAGGGACAGTCAAGGGCAAACTCAGCAGCTGGCCAGAGAACTCAACTATATCATCATAAGATGAAATGTTATATTATTCCTGCAAAATTTCTTGCTTAAACCTAGATATTGCCTGGGTATTCCAGGCTGTGCTATGGTTCTCCTAAATGCTCACCCCTTCAACAGCATCCAGTAAAGAGATAAAGGGAAAATCCAAAAAAGCAAAAATTGAAACACAAACATGCACCCCCTATCTGTAAATTTTCAACCAGCAAAGCAATAGCCCAAATCAAACCTGCCTCTCTATTGAAACAAAAGATTTTTGGGTCCGGAGTGATAGCACAGCAGTAAAGCATTTACCTTGAAAGCAGCCAACACAGGATGGACCCCGATTCGAATCCCAGCATCCCATATGGTTCCCTGAGTCTGCCAGGAGCGACTCCTGAACCTCTGAGCACTGCTCTGTGTGATCCAAAACAAACAAACAAACAAAAAAGAAAGTTCTTCCTTTGGGGCTGGAGCTGTAGTGCAAGCAGTAGGGCATTTGCCTTGCACTCGCTAACCTAGGATGGACTGCGGTTTGATTCCCCAATGTCCCATATGGTCTCCTAAACCAAGAGCGATTTCTGAGCGCATAGCCAGAAATAACTCCTGAGCATCACTAGGTATGGTCCAAAAAAAAAAAAAGAAAAAGAAAAAAAAAGATTTCTTGAAGCAATTCTGGAAACACAAAAATATAGCCCCCTATTTGAGATTAGTGACTCTTCCCCAGAAGAATATTCTTCTCCAAAGCCCACATGTTCAATGTGTTCCTCACAAAAGCCATGCTCAGGGGTGGAGATCTGACCCCTAAGGTGTTAATTCTATTCTTCACCCTAGAGATTTATGGTATTACTCACTGAAAGCCACTCATTGCTAGGTTCTGGAACTGAATAGGTAGGTGCCTTCTAGGAGATGTCAATAAAGAAACACTGTAAAGATTAAAGAATAAAGCAAGTGAGAAGAGGAAAGCAGGCTTTGAGCCAAAAGAATAGGGGAGCAGAGTCCTCCCTGATTTATTAGTCTCTAGGCATCTGGGGTTACAGTCCCTAGTTATCAAGTGTGGGGAGACAAGGAGTGCAGAAACTTCCACTCTGACTTCTCCCAGATCCCTTACCATCTCCAATCAAAGCCACCTTATTTGTTAAAGCTATATGAAGTGATTTCCTATTATTTTTCCACCACTACCCCCAAAAAATCATCTCCAGCAACACCGATCCTATTTCTGAAGGCATGCTTCACTGCATTTCACAGAGATAAAACCTAAACTCTAAATCTAAACATTTGGGGCCACAAATGATAGAATTGCTCTGGTCTTCAGTGTCCAGCCTTATTTCCCCAGAATGCTGAGAAGATTAAAAGCCCATGTGTTACAGAAAATTGTGACCATTTATCAGTTGACCCTATGCTCACTTTCCGTGACGAGCAGGGTCCCAGCTGGCTGGGGCTCTCCCAAACCATCTTTAATCTGCTCCTTTCCCAGTCAGCTGCAGACCAAACTTAACAGAACATTTGTTGAACATTTTATAGCAGCTCCCAAAAGAGCCCATACAATCTCTCCCACTCTAATACCAAAGCTGGCAGCCAGGCTCTGGCAGATTTATTATGAAGATTATAAGGTCAAGATGAGGTGGAAGAAGGGGATGACCGGTCACTGCAGGGGATCATTTCTACTAAGGAAAGGAAATGACAGTGTCAGCATGCCCCAGGTCTCTTCCCTGTCTTGAATTAGCAGCAACTGCACAAGCCTCACATGCAACTGGCTTTGTGGCTTGATTGGTTGAGCTAGCTGGCTTGGCCCATGGTTCTTCCCCAGGAGACTAAGACTGCAATTTGGTATCCAACCTAGACCCAGTCTGGACTTAGATGTACTAGCCAGCATACCAGACAGGTAAAAAGCTTGAGTGACTATCCATTCCCAGAATCAATAAGTGAATAAATACAATAGATAAATATGTAAGTAAATCAATACATTTGTTAAATCAAAGCACAAAAATGTTGAGACTGCATCAAGGTTCTTATTTCTAGTAGGCCCATAAGACAACATCTTTTCCAGCACACTTGACTTTACATATATGGATTCCTTGTCTGTAATATTCTAAGTCTAGTGCTTTGTTCAATTCATGTTTTTCAGTCATCTTTAGAAAGGCTTCCTTTTAGACAAGCTTCCTCTGTATTAATATCAGGATACTTGATTGTCCTTCTGTCATACTGTACTACAGTTGTGTTTATTTCTGTCTTACACACTAAATCAAGGCTTTTTTATATACATATTTGGTGTTGACATATGAAAAATGGTGAAAATGCAATGGCGAACGAAGGAAGAAAGGAAGGAAGGTAGGAAGGAAGGAAGGAAGGAAGGAAGGAAGGAAGGAAGGAAGGAAGGAAGGAAGGAAGGAAGGAAGGAAGGAAGGAAGGAAGGAAGGAAGGAAGGAAGAGTATGAGTGGAATGAGAAAGACAATTAGTTTATGTATTCAGGCACACAGCAATTGCTATCATTATTTTTTTTAGCAATGACTCAAGAGTCATGATGGAGGGAAACACACACAAAAAGACATGTTTGTGTTCCAGAATGTATTGGAACACATACATTTAAGAATCTAAGGTAGTTAAATGAAACCATTTCCATCCACAGAAGTTCTACAAACAGAATACAGCACAATGTCTTTATCTTCCTTTTCTTCCTATTCTTGATCCAAGTGTCAAAGAAGCGTGCCTTTTTCACCCCTAGGATGAGATGTACAGTAGGTACTCAATGTAAATTGACAGTTTGCATCTCATAGCAGCATATATACATCTATAGAGAGAAACTCTTTTCTTCATAAAGGAGTAACTCTCTTTGCACCCTGTAGAGAGGTTGCTTTCTTCCCAGTATCTGCTGCCAGATCTACTGAATAATTTCAGTGGCAGAAAATGCCTACTGATCACCATGAGAGCAGGTGTTCTCCAAGGCAATGCAAGAGAGGCCATTGCTGTAAAACCTCTCCCTCTTTCTTACAAGCAGCTTGGAAGCCAGTAGAGGAGAAGCAGCACAAAGCAAACCTCCAGAATTGTAGAACCCAGCCTAAAATACCTCTGTGTTCTAGAATCTTATACCAAACCTTTTCTGTTACAGACCAGCTTAAGAAATAATCTGAGGACCAGCAATCAGAAGTTGAATATTTGTCATGCATGTGCGAGATCCTAGAATTTATTGTCAGTCTTGCAGAAAGAAACAAACACGCACACAAAGACATTCTAAAGAAACTAGTTAGCATCTAGATTACAGTCTCTGTAGCAGCTACTCAACTGTGTAGCACAAAAGCAGCCATAGATAATATACAAAGGAACAGGCAGGGCTGCAATTCAGTAAATCCTTTTTTTACTCAAGCAGATGGTGCTCTGCAGTTGGTCATAGACTGCCAGCTCCTGGCTTAGTGAAAGTAGAGTAGGTGCTCAATTGCTCAAAGAAGGAGTGAATGGGTGGAGAGATGAATGAATGGATTAATAAAGGGTTTCCTTTGATTATAGCCTGGTGGTTTGTTTTAAAGCCCCAGTGCACTATCTTTATTACTGACTGCTTTTTCCACTCCTAAGAGAAGCTGATAGAAATTTAACATATAAACCATTGGCATCTTTCTTGACAGAAGTGTGTGGTAGAAGAGTTTGATTTTTATCTGTTTGTTTGGGTGTTAGTTTGGCTTTGGGAGCCACTCCCAACAGTGCTCAGAATTTACTTTTGGCTCTGAGCTTAGAGCTCATTACTTCTGATGGTACTTGGGGGGCCTTATGGGATGCTAGGGATTGAACCCAGGTCTCTACAAGCTAAAAAAGCACCCTATATGCTTTACCAGCTCTCTGATCCCTAGAACAGATTTAAAGATAGATGCATTGACTAGCAGTACAGCATATGCATTGCATCTACAAATGAGACCAAGGGATTGATTGCAGGCACCACAAAAAAAATTTTTTCTCCTAATTACGGGCCATGATATATAAGTAAGTTGTAGCCTAATTTTTTTAACCAAAAATAAACTCAGAGAAGAGAAAGAAATGGAAAAAGAGGGCCCTAGAGGTTGACTCAATGACAAACTCACTTGTGTTTTAAGCACAAAGCCACAAGTTTGATCCCTGGAGTCTTCCATGTGCACCAAGTGTGATCCCAGCAGATCCACAGCCCCACAACAGAGATTAAATCTGTGCACCAAGGTCAGGAGTGTCCCCTGTGAACACAAGTGTCAGCAAAGCAAGTGTTACAACCATAAAGTATACAAGCATCACAACTAAAAGCATGAGGTTCCCAGCTATTTCAACACAAAAGAAAGAGTGAAAGAAAAATAAAGAGGAAAGTGTTAGGACATATCTGGCATCTGTGCACGCACACATGCACACACATTCACACACATGTGGTCAGTATAAGGAAATTTTATGGGTTTTAGGGAAATTCTCTTTTTTTTCTCTTCACAATAGTGCACTGGCATGTGTGTATATATTGGTTACATTTTTTAAAATTTAAGAAAAATATTTTAAAGAAAAAATTCTTTTTTTAAGTTTTAAAAACACTCAACTATTAAAAATCTCATTCCTGGGGAAAGTCAACATGGTTATATGTCTGAAGGGGATTTATTTTGAATGAAAAAAGAGAGAAAGAAAAAAGGGACTGGAGTAATGCTAGAGCAGGTAGGATGCTTATCTTGCATGTGGCCAGCCTGGGTTTATTTCTCAGCACCCATTATTGTCCCCTGAGTTCTACAAGACCAGAGACAGGATTAGCACTCAGTAGAGCCAGTGTAGCCCAAACACACACACACACACACACACACACACACACACACACACACACACACACACACACACACACAGCTGAAAAGTTATAGTCAGTATTCCAAAGTCAATGTTTTTGTTTCAAATCTTGGTTCTACTTACTTGCTGGGTAGCCCCAAATCAGTTACTTAGTCTCTGAATCTCAATTTCTTCTTCTGTTAAATGGGCAAGCTTGTGATGTCTACTGGACAGAATTATTATGAGACTGCATTATGAGAATATATATATATATATATATATATATATATATATAAAGTGCTCAGACAATGCCTAGTACCTATTGTTACACTATCATCAATCAATAGTATGAATTTGTGTGATCTAATGCCTCTGGACTCCCTTTTTTTGTTTTTGTTTTTGTTTTTGGTCCACACCCGGGGACGCTCAGGGGTTACTCCTGGCTATGCACTCAGAAATCGCTCCTGACTTGGGGGACCATATGGGATGCTGTGGGATCGAACTGCTGCTCCTCCTAGGTTAATGCGAGCAAGGCAAATGTCCTACCGCTTGCACCATCACTAGGGCCCCCTCAGGACTTCCTTTTTGTTGGTAAATATTATCTACAGACCCTGCTGCCCTTTACATTCTGGAAGAGGAGATTTCCCAGCCTGTGCTTGATGAAAGAAAGCCAAAAACCAATCAACTGCTACCTTTAAAGTCCCAACTCAGCAGAGCAACCTGTGCCACTGAGGGACCTGTAAGTCAACAAATTAAACTGGAAACTGCACGCAAGAATGGCTTCAGAAGGGTGACAAATTAGCCAAATCAAAGAAAATGCTCTGTTTTTTCCCTCATCTGCCAGACCCTTAATGACTATCATTGACTTCCTGTCTTTGGCATTGTAGAGTATTTTGTTTCAGATACCAGGATAACCACGACGAGGTTGAAAATCTGTGCCCATATTTTCATGTTTTTTTAAAACCTCCCTGGACAGTGAAGCCACTGTTAATCATAAGTCTCCTATCATTGTTAAACTGTATACTACACCACCCACCACAGTCAATAAACAAAAACTTCCATTTCAGGGCTGGATTGAGATAGCACAGTAGTAGGGCTTTTGCCTTTCATGCGATCTGGAGCAGACCTTGATTCGATCCTCAGCATCCCATATGGTCCCCTGAGTCAGGAGTGATTTCTGAGTGTATAGCCAGGAGTAACCCCTGAGGGTCACAGGGTATGGACCATAGAGCAAAACAATAAAAATAAAAAATAAAAAAATAAAACTTCCACTTATACACACACAGACTTACATAAAGACAGAGAGAGAGAGAGGAAAGAGAGAGAGAGAGAGAGAGAGAGAGAGAGAGAGAAGAGGGAAAGGGGAGAGGGGAGAGGGAAAGAACAAGTCAACAGAGACTGGGAAGAAATTATTGTGACCAACTCTTTACATGTATTGAGTCAAATGTGTCAGTAATGCTGCCCCATAAAGGTTTTCCTCCTAATTAAAGTGCAGGACATTAAGACGCCACAAAGGAGACAGATTTTCCTCCTTTCTTGGTGAGAGGCTAAATGGGGTAAGTATCTTAACAATTTTGCAGCAAAACTTCCCCCTTGGGTCAGTCCCCAAGATACCAAAGCAGACCCTATTCAGGCCTCGTGGAATCTCAACCACATAGAAATTATAGTCTGAAATTCTATAACTGACAACCACACACCTTCCTAGTAGACAGTTCTCAATAAACAAGAGATGAAAGAAGTCTTTTTCTCACGCAGACCTCAACACAAGCGTTTCTGATCTTTCCCCCATTTCAAAAGAAACTGGCTTTGAGACTGGATTTTGTTTCATTTTCATTATGTGACAGTTTATTTTTACTTGAATGTTAAATTCTGTTTTAGGATTTCTGAAACCAATTTATAAATTTGATTTGTATGCTACTTTTCTTTATCATCCTTTTTTAGCAGGGATCTTAATTTTGTTTGGTTTTTTTTTGTTCTTCTTCTTGTTGAATTTTTAAATGATATTTTCCAAAAAAGAATTTCAAATCAATGAGGGCTTCATTCTCCCTCATGCAAATGATTAAATTTATTTCTACCATTTGTAAATTTTTTATTGACTTGTTTTATTCCCATGCCATGTTCTATATTTTGTCTTCTGTATTTATTTTGAATATAATTAATGGTGTTTTGCAAGTTGCTCTATTGTCTCAAGTTCTTAAGGGACAGATTCGCCCATTTATTATAACTACCCATACAACCCCTTGGGTAATTTATTCTTAGCTCAGTTTATAATTTTTTCATTATAAGCTTATCTTCAGTTGAGGTGGGGATCAGGCTGAACAATGGATTTTGTATCTTCTTCTGATGGAACCACAGATATTTTCCATTCTGAAAACAGCTTTATTTATAGCCTTGGCTTCAGAAAGCCCTGTCACTGGTGGTATGAACTGGGCTGTCCCACATGTGCCAGTCCATGCAGGCTATGGTGCTGATTTCTGCAGATTTTTCTTTTTTTTTTTTTTTTTTTTGCCCACAATCACACCCACAATTCAAAAAACAATACCATAACATATTTGTTGGACCATAGGCCACAGTTGGAATTTTCTTCTTCCACCTCTTTGTCAGTAGAGAATTTCCAGAGTCCCAGCTTCAGGTAGGACCTAAGTTGGCACCTCTGACTTTCTAGAACACAAAATTGGTGTTGTCCTATGGGAATGACAAAATTTAAAAAAAAATGAAGCTATCTAGGGCTGGAATGAGAACACAGCAGGTAGGGTATTTTCTTTGCACACAGCTACTCCGGGTTTGATTATATGTATCCCATATGGTCATCCAAGCCTGCCAGAAGTAATTTCTGAGAGAAAAGTCAGGAGTAACCCCTGAGCACTGCTAGATGTGACCCAAAACAAAACAAAACAAAGATTTTGTAGTTGTCACACAGCCACATCAGAAACCTTGCTGTTCAAGAATTTCAAGTGCAAAAAGAAAAGAAAAGAAAAAAGAATTTCAAGTGCTATAGCTGATACTGCGGCTTTGTGAGGTATGGTTTCAGCTTCCAGAGGTTCTGGAAGTATGAGAGGGTGCAAGGAAGATGACAGTGCTCACTCTAAAAAAAGTCCTAGTATCAATCAATCATTCAGTAAGGTTTAAAAAGGGGGGGGGGGGACAGAGACATAGCACAGCAGTAGGAAGTTTGTCTTGCTTGCAGCCAACCCAGGAAGGATCAGGTTTGATTCCCGCATCCATATGGTCCCCCAGCCTGCCAGGTGCAATTTCTGAGTGCAGAGCCAGAAGTGACCCCTGAATGCTGCCGAGTGTGGGCCAAACGCCAATCAAACAGTCAATAAATAAGTAAAGCTAAAAAAAAAAAAAGTTCTAGTGATGTCAGCCCAAATACCAGCACACCTGGAATTCTTGTCAGAGTGTTGTCTCTGCCAAGAGCCATAGTGGTAACATTGGGCCATTATTGTTGTGGCAATTGTGGGCAGTGGGTTCAGCTGATGAGGCTTAAGCAAGGTAGAGACTTGGCTCATGCTCTCCTCCTGCGAGTGCCATTTTCAGCTACATGGCTAGTGTACCCATGCTTTTTTTCACAGCTTGGTATACAACTCTTTTGAGAATAGAGTGAGTCTATGGAGCTGGTCATATGTAGGCATTCATTTCCATATTTAAAGACAAACATCCTAATTGTTTTGCTTCTCCTATTCCTAATAGTTGAAGCCTTTATAACTTGCCTGCTTTTCACTTTGTTAATCTCAAGAAATAGATGGGCAAGAAATGACCTACTCTGAGGTTTGAAGATTGATAATCACAGATTAGCCAGACAACAAGGCATGTGTGCGTTGAGAATGACAGGTTGGAGAAATTGGTGGTGTGAAGGCTATAGGCAGAAGTCAGAGCACATGTGGATGTCCAGAGAGATGGGAGTTGGCAGAACACACTCTGAGAAGATCAATTTCCAAGTACTGTGGAGAAAGATAACGAGGTTAGAGAGATAACTGGGTACTAGGTTAGACTTGTACTGAGGGCCAGGGCATGCCAATGAAGGTGATCAGCAGACCACAGAGAATAAAATGACCAAGTTTGAAAGAAAAGCATATCTATTCCATGTCCTTTATCTAATTATCCCAGCAAGTTGGAACCTGCTTAAAATACATGACTCTCAGGATGACAACCCAGAGACTGAGTGTATGAGCACATTCCTCGGCGTCCAGCAGGCCTTACCTGGAACCCTTTCCCCTGAGACTATAAGGTCCAGGGCTGCTGATTTGTCCCTCCCAGGCTCCCAGGAATGCTCCCCCAAATGCTTTGGGGAGGGTGGGTTACTGAGTAGTGTCTTCCTCCCCCCAGGTCATCAGCCTCTCAGACATTTTGGAAACCCATATAGCCCTTCCATTACAATTTCTCCAAAGCACCTCATTTCCCACCAACATTCCCGGCCCAAACCCAAAAACGTTGCCATAACTGTCGCCAATGCAAAGAAAAGACCTGTGAGTAGTGGCATAAACTTCAAAAAGGAAAATATTAGGGCCAAAATGGGGGTGGGAGGGTATAGGGCCAGTAGTGGTCTATTTTTAGAACACTTTCTGTTGCCTGTTTATCTTTCCGACTCTGCTTCATGTCTGCCAAGCCATTGGTAAAGTCATTTGGCTGCCTTCAAGAGGAAAGGCAGAGAAGGTAATCGAAACCCCAAGAGCAGCAGAAATAATGACAGCCATTTGGGGACAGTATTACCCTAACCTCCCACCCACCTCGCTGGCTCCCCTAGTGTGGAGTTTATCCAAGGTCCCCTCCACCACCTCTCCTGGCTATGAAAGTTGGCCTTGATCCTGCTACTATCCCTGATGCTTCAGTGGCTCATGCCATCCTAGGGATGACACTTCAAGAAGTCAACAGACTTTGGGCACCAAAGCGCCCCCTAAAGGCAGAAGGGTTTAGTTAACTAACACTCGCCTGGACCGCTTTTTAAGGACGTCCGTTCGGGGTCTGCGCCCATTTCCTCCACTTTACCTTCCCCACGGCCCAGATCTTGTCTCTCCGGTCCCCCTGCCATTCTGTTGTCCCCCCTTGAACTTTTTGGGGGTGCAAGGGCAGACCTCCGCGGCTGACTTCGGGCTAGGTCCCACTAACTCTCCCGGTCCTCCTTAAGGAGCTCCCGCCAGCGGGCGGAGAGGCGGGTGTTTTGTTCTAATTTGGAGGAAAAAAGTTTCGGTGACATCCAGGAAATGAGCAAGTCCCGGGCCTGGAGCTCCCAGATGGAGCCCAGGAGGCGGGAGTGCAACCCCGACTCTCCCCTCGCGTCTCCCAAATTCATTGTTCGTCCAGACGGCTCCAGCGATCCCGGGATCGCCGCTGGCAAACGTGAGTTGTGCGCCCCGCTGGTCCTCCCTGATCCCCTTAGATGTTGTAAGGAAAATGGGGACGCAATGGGATCGGGAGGGTGTGGGTTCGACGCCCGAGGGGGGCTGCTCGGGTTCCACCCGCTCCCCCACGCCCGTGCCGGGTTGGGGTGCATTGTCCCCGGGGTCCCCGCGTGGCCGGCAGATCCGCTTAGGGGCGCATGAGGCCTGGGCCTGGAGAACCTGGGAGCCCGCGGTGGTCCCACTTTGTGGGGGTACCCCGTCCCGACGGTCCGTTATTTAGATGGTTGGAGCACAAGGCCGCGGGGGGGGGGGGTCCCCCAAGGATTGGCCGGTTCGCCCCACTCCTGGCCAGCTACCTTCCCGCCTTCTTTGCCCTCTCGGTAGGAGTGAGGCATGGTTTTTGCCTCTCTGTAAGATAGTGGGCTCCGAAGTTGCTGGGGTTTGAGAAGGGACCCCCTTACTTTTTCTTTGGGTATTTGTGATTCATGTAGAACTTTCTTTTGAGACTGCAGCTGGCCTTGCTCTGACTCCTACCCTGTCCCCCCAGTAACAGTGGTCCTAGGTACCCAGTTTTCTGATGCCCCAATGGACTCTCTCTAAAGGCCTGGTTCGGCTTCTCATCCTTCTGCACCTTCTTCAAAGCAGACGCGCTGCCAGCCAAGCAAGGAAGGAAATATTTTACTGAACTACCCAGCAGGATCACACTTTGTCTTTTGCCTCCTGTGTGTGGTGGGGTGCTAAAAGTGAAAAGACCATCTTCTATCTCTCCAACTCCTCCCCAATACAGCTATACCAAACCCTAGTGGAGCACCCGATTCTCAACCCTGGCTTTTTACAGTCTCAGTCCAGTTTCAGAAGCATGTTCTAGTTTTTGTTCCCCTTTTGGATTTGAGGCCGGGCCCTTCCTTTTTTTCAAACCAGTTCGACCTCAGGAGAGGCTGCCAGATTAAAAAAAAACCTTTCTCTGAAGGGTAGCAGTGAAACTGGTCCATCACCTCCTTGTTCTGAACACAATAGCTGCGTGCCTAAGTGGCTCTCCAGGTTTGCAGATTCTGAGAGCTGTAGATGCTTGCCTGCCTGCTGCTGCTGAATCCTCATAGTTTCCACTTGTGGGTAACCATAAAGCGGCTGAACTGCCTGCTGCCAGGGTAGATGGGAAGCCTTTGTGTTCAAGGACCAGTCTCCAGCTCATTCATGTTCAAAGATGCTGCGGTTTCAAAGCTCTGGCTTTCAGGGAAATAAAACATCTGAACCTTTAGCCCGATGCTCTGGTACCAGAAGTTGTCTTCTTACTAGGAGTGGCTCCCTGTTCCAGCAGAACCCTTAAAGAAACAAAAGGGGTGGGATATGTGGGGAAGGAGGAATGTCTGTAAACTGCTGAGGTTCCAGAACTGACCTACTGCCTCCTTTTAGGGGGAAAAAATTCCTGGTTTCCTCCTGGAACTCTGTCTTCCTAATGTAAATAAATCGAAAGTGTCCCTAATGGCACCTAAGGCTACTACTGTCTCCTGGATGGGCCCAACATGGTAGAGGGATGATGCCTATTTGGAGTATTACCTGCTTTAGCGATTCTCCCAGCAGAATTGCACCTGAGAAAGTATTATTTAGGTTGGTAGTTTCACTTCTTAGACATTCCTGAATTCAGCAAAAAGGAATAATTGGCTAAGAGGTTGTATGTGGTGAAGAGGGAATATACAAGTGAGTTGAGTCTCAGTCCCTCACTCCTTTATTTTTTCTTGGCTGAATGAAGAGAATGAGGACCTCCAGAGAGAGGGGAAGGATGCAAATTATCTCAGTGAGGGAGGCAGCCAGAGGACACACCATTGCCTTGGGGCGGACAGGTCACCTCCAGGATACCATCAGGAACCTCTAGCACTATCACTAGAAAAGGAATGTTGTAAGGCTCCTGTGAGGCCTCCCTGGGCATAAAGGTTGGAAACCATCTACTCAGGTCCAATCGTGAGCAAGCCCACTGCTCCACCCTGACAGAGGTTTCCTCAGAGTCCCAGGCATGGTGGCTTCTTGTGGAAGCATCTGAAGGACTTGGAGAGGAGTGGTATTTTAGAGAAATGGGCTGAAACAAATTCTCCAGAATCCCGAGGATCTGAGAATCAGGCTTGTATTTATCATTGAGACAAGGCTGGTAGAAAACCTAGATTCTAACCCAGATACCATTTGTTCCCAAAGCAACCCCTGAGGAGAGAGCTGGGAGTAGGCCCTGATGAAATTCCAAAACAAAAAAATCAGTCAATAACTGGGTTGAGGCTGTGAAAGGTCTTGCTGAGAAGAGTAGAGCCCTGAGAATGTGGGTAGCTGCTAATAATAGTCTCCAGGGCTGCTGAGTGCTTGTTGCCCCCTTGCATGAATTAGAACAAGGTGCTGAATTAGGACTACATGATCACTCAGCAGCGTGGCAGCTTGGAGCCCTGGAAAAAGAGGCCTTATCTGGGTGTACTGTCAAGGCACATAACTGAGCAAGTGGTAGGTGGACGCCCTTATTCTCCCTACTTCCCGGCTAGGGCCCCATGAGCAGTGAGTTCCCACTTGTCCACAGCAGCCCAGACCACCAGCTTTTATTGATAGCTTCACCTTTGTCAGACATTTCTCTCTAACACCATGTTGCCAGCATTAACTGTTTAATCTCCCCAATAATCCATAATTAATTATCCACATCTTATACATTCAGGAGCCTGGAGGTGGAGTCTCCATCATTGAGCCTTCTGAGAACCAAAAGCAGGTTAACTCTTAAAGCTCCTTTTGAGGACCTTTGTGGGAAAGAGGTAAGAGCAGATGCCTTCGTCTTTTTCTGTCCAAGAAAAAGGTAGCGGCTCTCAGCTTAAGACAGAAGAGTTGGGAAACATCTGATGGCAGAAAGGCAGGGAAAGAAAGAAGCAAGGCAGCTTGGAAGGTTGATGGGGAGCTGGACCCAAGCAGTGAACGGCTTTCATTCTTACTTACTCACTGGCTTGGCAGGATGGTTGTAAGGTGGCAAATCCAGTTTGAGGCCTGGTAAGGTGGTGATGAGTAAGTGGGTGTGGTGCAGAAGGAAAGGGCCTCTGCTCTGAGCTGCCCCTGGCAGAGGCAGAGAACACCCCCAGGTCTGGAACCAGGTGGGGAGTGTCCAAACAGGCTTCCCAGCCTGGCTAGTCCAAGCCCTGCACAGGTCCTGACCACCTGCCAACCAGCCCTTCCTGAGCTCCTGCGGGAAGCCTTTCCCACAGCCCAGTTCTTCAGCTGCAAATGCCTGATGGGCTCTTTTCCACGCTAGACATTCAACACTTCTTAAGGCAGAGCGGAAAAACTCAACACATACTGCTGCTAACAGTATTTTAAACAGAAGACACTTCTCTGCCACTGAGTAAGACTGTCTCTAGGGAAATTGGCATTTCCCATGGGGTGGGTGGGAGTAGGGGGTAGTAGGTGGTAACTGTTTACTTTCAGGGGTCACCTGCCCCAGAGTTTGGATCTCAGCTGTGCCCACTCAGAAAACCTCTTTAAGAAGGTCTTGGACTTGGGCTACTGGGTGACCACAAAAATCTCCATGAAGTGGGACTCTAAACCCAAATGCTGGTTTATGAGTATGTCAGAAGTCTTTATGGCCAATACAAACTGGATGATAGTATCTTCCCTGGGTGGGTCCTGGATAAGCCAGAATGGAAAACAGATAAGGAGGTGATCTGGGCTGTGCACAACTGGTGTCAGAGTAGGTCCAGTTGAATGGGCTCTGTTCACATCCGGGGTCCGCCCAGCCATGGAACCGCACCTACAGACAGACCGGCACTCCGATGCACATGGCCCTCTGTGTTCTTTCTTTTGGTTAGTGCCTCAGAAATAGAATAGCCTTGGTGGAGTTGCTCTCTTTCCTTCTTTATATATATATATATATATATATATATATATATATATATATATATATATATATATTTTTTTTTTTTTTTTTATTTTGGGCCACACCCAGTGACGCTCAGGGGTTACTCCTGGCTATGCGCTCAGAGGTGGCTCCTGGCTTGGGAGACCATATGGGAGACCGGGGGATTGAACCGAGGTCCGTTCTAGGCAAGGCAGGCACCTTACCTCCAGCGCCACCACCCAGCCCCTGCTTCTTTATACTTAAGCAATTTTTTATTTTATTTAATCATTCAATCATTATGCTTAATGCTCTGTTAGCATTAGCTCAAAGATCCAGGGAAGTGCATTTGTGTAGTTATAGATTCTATAAATTATAGGCTTGAAGGGTCGGGCCACAAGGGTCCATCAGGAAGGTGGCCAAACAGTCCACTAGGCCAACAGAGCAGAGACATGGGGTGTTATCAGGAAGGCCTGGAAAGTGGGTGAACAGGCCTGGCCTCTGTAACCCTATATAGGCCTGGGGTAATGCCACCGAAGAGCAGTGTTTCCTGAGCTGCCTAAGCTCTCCTAACTTGTCCAGCTTGCTTCTTTGGTTTTCAAGGACTCTCTCTACTCTCTACAGTCTCCATATGGCTTATTTTCATTACCCCATGAGCCCAGGGTGCTCAGAGCCAAGCAGTTAAGACTTGAGTCCCAGCTCTGGTGCTGGATAGTGGGGTGTCCTCTGGGTATGTGTGAAGGTCAAGGCCTTCTTCCACACCTGAGTTTCATCTTGGGCTGAATGGGGTAACCCCAACCTAGGGCATTCCTCAGAGGCATCAATCACTAGGCTAGACAATATGGACTCTAGCTAGGGTGGCACCAAATTTTCTTTTTTCTTCCTCACTGGGGCCCCATGGTCCCTCAGTGCCCCTCTCCTGGGTAATAGAGAAGGCCACAAGGTCCCCACTAAACCGCCACCTCACCCCAATCTCCCTGAAAGTCCAAATGGCAACCCAGAATTTTTCCATGGCTCATGAATGCCTGTTCAGAGGTTAAGGCTGAAAGTTCAACTCAGAGAGGGATGGTCTAGCTGGAGACCTGGCCTGATACAAGCATCTGGGGGCAGAGAAGTGGAAAATGCTTTCCCAGAGAGGAGAGGAAAGGAGAGGACTATTTGGGAGTGACCCGAGGTCAACCAATTCCCTCCTCAACCTCCTTGGGCCCTGGAGTGTTTCCCATAAAAACCATGGCCCCATATTCACGTGACCCACCCTGTGACCTCAGCAAATGGAAGCCTTTTGGAGGTGACATCACCGTTGTCCCAGCAACGCCACCCCCAGATAAACTGGAAGGAGCAAGAACGACCTCAACTGTCAGACACATGTTGGAGGGGAGGAGCCCAGTCGCACATGCCCAGGTGGGCTCTGAGGGCACTTCTCGTCAAGGGGCTGGGCTGGGGGTTCTCTCAAAGGGGAAAGAACACAGTCTGGCTTAGTTCTCAGATGGGGGCCAGGAACAGAGAGTTTAACTCCTCCCTATTTCAGGCAACTTCTATGAACCCAGCTGCTCTCAAGAACTTGCATCTAGGGCCTGAGAGATACCACAGGAGGTTTGCCTTGCACAAAGAAGGACAGTGGTTCAAATCTTGACATCCCATATGGTCCCCTGAGCCTGCCAGGATTTCTGAGCATAGAACCAGGAACGCTGCCAGTGTGACTCAAAAACAAAAACAAAAAAAAAAAACAAAAACAAAAAAAAACAAAAAAAAAGAACCTGCATCTAGGGGAGAGGAAGTTGTTGACAGGACAGGAGAAAACAGGGTACCCCACAGGACCTAAGGAAAGAGAGCTTCCTCATTTGAGGGTGAGCCCAATCTGGAGTGTACCCTAAGATGCAGGGTGTAGCTTTCAGGCACACAGAGAGGCACAGTGTCCGAATCCACTGCTGAGATCAGAAGCCAGACCTTTAGTCTGACCTCGCCCACTCTTTGTGGAATCACCTTTCTCTCTCCTGGTTCACACAAGAGTTTGGAGGTGTTTGAGATATGCCTGGGGTCTGGGGAATGATAACAGCGAGGGGTGTTGGCCCAGGGGTATCCGTGATGTCCCCTTCAAAGTAAAGCTCAGGACAGTGATGTTCACAGATTAGTTCAACCCACTGGACAATTGTGATGTGAAAGATGCTTTAGCTCCTTCCTATAAGGCAGCTTTTGTCAGGGTGTGAATCCCTGAGCAGGGCTGATGCAGCTACCTGAGAGAGGAGGCTCAGGAAAGGATGCTCCTCACCTAAGGAAAGGGGGTAACTGGGAGGCTGGTTTGAGAATAGGGAGCACCTTGCCTTTGAGCTGGAAGGAGTCTGGTTAAAGCTGTGACCTGCACAATCAGCAGAACCTCAGGTACTTGCACAATGCTCCTGACATCCAGGGTATGTAAACAGAAGGAGCTTCCCTCTTTAAGAACTAGTAGGACACAGAATGTGACTGAAAATCTTAGGTATTGTTAGCAGAGATAGTGATTCACACTGTGCTTCTCTTTCCCAACCTGGTTTCCAAAACAAACATCACCTTTTGTTTATAATAGTAGATTCTTTTTTTATGGGGTTGGTGCTGGAGAGATAGTACCTCTGGTAGAGTGTTTGCCTTGCATGCTGCTAGCCCAGGTTCAATCTTTGGCATTCCATAGAGTCCTCCCCACCCCCAGTACCACCAGGAGTGATTCCTGAGTGCCTAGCCAGGAATGAACCCTGAGCACAGCTGGGTGTGGCCCCAAAACAAAACAAACAATAAAAAGAATAGTTTTTAAATGTCAATTGTAGAGGTTCTCAAATAGTACAGTGAGTAAGGTTGTTGGTTGTCTTGCATCTGGCCAACCTGGGTTCAATCCCCAGCACTCTATGTGGTCCCAAGAGCACCAGTAAAAGTGATTCTTGATCTAGTCATAAATCATTGACACTTCTGGGTAAAGCCCCATCTTAGAAGCTCTGCGTTTATTTCTCTATCTTATAACAGCCCTTCAGAATCAATATTAGTCTGGTTTTGCAAGTGGATGAAAGGTCAGAGTGGCCGAGCAACTTGCTCAGACTCACAGACCTAGAAGCAGCAGAAGTAGGTTACAAAAGCCCCTTTCCTGTGCCTTCCTGAGCTATAGACTCTCTGTGCTCCCCCAGATCTTTGCAGGACACTGCCTAGTGAATAACATATCCCATGAGATCTTGTGACAGGTGAAAGGACATGAGACCGACCCTCAAGAAGGCCTATCTTTCTTGCTGACTTGCTCTGTGTTGTTGGCAGGTGGGGTTTCTGCTTCCCTGTCTGTTTAAGGGGAACAGTAAGAACTAGTAAGAGCAGCATCAAGAATACTGTGTAAGCCTCAGGTGGAATTTCTGAACCCCACATCTCACCCTTGGTGGGTCTCAGATTTGAAGACCCATCAACAACTACCCTTAGGTCTTCCGAGCCATTTCACTGTGGAGGATATAAGCAAGTCTCCCGCCATCCCAACTCCAACCAAAAGGCCAGGCGTTGTCTGTATTCTAGCCCTGTTTGTTGGTGCAAAACCAGGAGCTCATGACAAATGGTTCTCATGGGAGCCTGTTTCAATAGCCTTCTTAAGAGCAGACAGGGGACCCGCCTGAAGCTCATGAAAAGGTCCTTTGTTTGAGGAGACTTTGTCTGGAATGTCTGTTGAGGCAGCATGCCTGGGCTGGAGGGGAAGGGGCACGCTAAAGCCCTGCCCCTGGGTGCTGCCCGAGTCTCCCATATCTAGAGGTGTCACTCCTAGAAAGCTCACCCCCCAAGTGGCAGAAGAGTACTTGCTTTCCTTTTCTGTCCTCCCCAGAAAGCTCCCCAGAACACAGCCCCTTCTTTTGGCCTGAAGAGCATCTCAGAGAACCCAGATCACACTCACTGGCTGGATGACAGGAGTTCCCTAAGATCCTGATGATTGACTTTGCTTCGTGCCTCAATTTAACCTGAAGGACCTCCTCTGCCTTTTCTGAGATAGTGCAGGGATTGCCTTGTGCTTCCCGGATACCAGGCTGCTCAGCAGACAGCACCATGGGAATGTGTTGGTTTGAAGGGTAGGTTCCAGGTTCGAATTCCAGTTTCAGTGTTAAGTGGCCTAATTGCTCAGTGCTTTTGTTTCCTTGGAATGTCTGCCTCTGGTACCTGGTGAGGTGGAAACATGGAAAATGTGTTGCACAATGCTTCGGCCTCAAGAAACGTGGTGCCCTGGTTGCTGTTTACCAACCCTGCCCAAGGACTGTTGGGCCATGCCGTTTCTTGTCTGGATTCTCAAGAAAGGGAGGTCTCTTCACAGCTTCTCTGCTCCTTCTCTTCCTTAATCTGTGTTGAACCCCAGACCCCTCCATTTATCTCCTGTTTCTACAAGATTTTTTGGCAAGAAGGCAGGGGCCAAGAAGAGGGGGCAAGGGGCAAGATGAGAGAAATGGATGGTGGGGCTCTGTGCTGGGAGCATTTTCTTGGTGGTGAGTCAGCGCATAAAGCAGTGACGCCAGTGCAGACCTAAACTGCAGTCTGTCTCCAGGGCTGTATCTGGAAGGGCTTTGCTCACATTTCCCAAGCACTTGCTGCCACTAGCTTTTGGCTCTTTGACTGCAGGGTTGCCTTCCAGCAAGAAAAACTTGCAAGTTATAGTATCTAGGACTCTGCTCCAATTTTGTTGCAGGAAGGGAAAGCAGTGTGTTTCATTTCAGTCCTGACCCCTCCTGTTTATCCACCCACCCACCCACCAGTCCACCTTAGTCCCCTTTCATCTATCCACACAACTACTCATTTATTCATTCATCTACCTACCCACCCACCCATTTACCTAGTCTCCATTCACCTACCCATCACCCACCTACCCATCTTTCCAAATCCCCACCCCTCCATTTACCCACACATTCACCCAGCCACCCATTTACCTATCCCTCCATTCATTTTTTGCAGGTATTTCTAGCATACCTCTGAACAAGACCAACTCTTACTTCTCTTAGTGCTCAGGAGTGGAGGCGTATTAATCGACAGAGAGCCTCAGATCTCTAGTTCTTATATTCCTGCTCTACCTCTATGCCCCCTTCTATCCTTTTAAATCAGGGGTCTCAAGCTCGCGGCCCGTAGGCCGTTTCCAGCCCTCCGTACAATATTTTGTGGCCCTGCCCTAGAGGAATCTTTGTTTTGTTTTGTTTTAGTTGTTTGGGTCACACCCCCCAATGTTCAAGGCTTACTACTGTCTTTGCACTCAAGGATCATCCCGACTTTGCCTCCTGCAGTCCCCAGGTAAATTGAGTTTGAGACCCCTGTTTTAAAGGACAGGGAAGAGATAACTTAGCCATGTTTCTGACTTCTGTAATTGCTTCAGGGATATTAATCACATACCCCTTTTCTTTAGAGATAGTGTGCATTCCCTTTTTCTCAGAGATGTCCCTAAGATGCAGTAAAGAGGATTTAACTAGTTAAAAAGGAATCCTGGAGCTAGAGAAATAGTATAGCAGGTAAGGCCATCTTGAGTACGGCCACCCCCATTTGATTACTGACATTGTATATGGTCCCCCGAGTTCCATCAGGTGTGAGCCCTGAGCACAGAGTCAGGAGCAAGTCCTGAACAGGGCCAAGTGTGCTTCCCCACCAAAGGGAGCTGCAGCCTTCTCTCCAATACCAGCAGTGCCAGCCATCATGTCCTTTACAGGGGCCTCAAGCAGAAACTGATGTAGCGGTTATAAGCCAGGACAGTCACAGGCCTTTCGGTTCCTGGTTTGGCCCCACTGCTACTATTCTCTAACTCTTCACAAGTCTGTGACACTGCTGAGCCCAAGAGCTTGGCATTGGAGGCCACTAACTGCCTGACCTATGTACCTGAACAGAAGTTCAGGGACACTTTTGTACCAGCTCAGCTCTGGGCAGAAGGCAGTCATGACTTTGTCAATCTATTCCCATCTGCAAAATGACACAGGTTGTCACTTATTGCTTTGCTTTGTGCAGTGTTACTCAACGAGCATGACTGTGCAGTCTTGGGTCATTCGAGGCAATTTTGCTCCCCTTCTGGTTCGGACTTCTGCCTGCTTAGTGATGAACCCCCAGCCCTTTGTAGAGGTGCTCAAGCAGACTCCAGGCCACACAAACCAGATCTCTGCTGCACTTGAGCACAAGCCAATAGGCCCACACCACAAGCCCTTAATTCTTTTTTTACAGCTGGCTGGGCCTCCCCCTCGCCTTTGTGTCTCTTGCTGTTCCTCTTTATGAAGATGAAAGGGGTTTTAGATCTTTAAAGGCCCAGAGCCTGAGGGTGTGTGTGTGTGTGTGTGTGTGTGTGTGTGTGTGTGTGTGTGTGTGTGTGTGTGTGTGTGTGTGTGTGTGTGTGTGTG
>PVKC010010176.1:0-25982 GCA_004027635.1 Crocidura indochinensis
AATACAACATATTGGCGCCCTAACAGGGACAGAGGTCTTGAACCCTGGACCCAAGAAGTCTTTAGTGATGACAGACAGTGCATTGTCCCTATGGGTAATCTTGGCTTTTTTGAGCTGCATTAAGAATGCAGAGGTCGAGAGATAGCATGGAGGTAAGGCGTTTGCCTTTCGTACAGAAGGATGGTGGTTCCAATCCCTGCATCTGATATGGTCCCCGGAGCCTGCCAGGAGTGATTTCTGAGCAGAGAACCAGGAGTAACCTCTGAGCGCTGCCGGGTGTGACTCAAAAACCAAAAAAAAAAAAAAAAAAAAAAAAAAAAAAAAAAAAAAAAAAAAAGAATGCAGAGGTCAAAATGTTGAACCATGTGACATGGAGCCTTATCTGAACATGGCAATGACCCCTTCAGGAGAGAGAGTGGGCAATGAGAACAGATACAAAAGAGAAATATTATAAGAGCCTCTACAATCACCCATAGTTGCCTTTTTTGACAATGATCATGTTTCAAAACTCCTCTACAACTCTCTGCAGAGACACGAATCTGATCAAAACTTCAGCTATACTGGTATTTGGTATGCTATCACCAGGTCTTTTTTGGTATGCTATCACCAGGTGAGTACAGTCATGTAGTCCTACCCCACCAACAATTCTCAGACTTGCAGAAGTCCTGTCAACTGAAAACATGACCCACAAGCGTCACTTTATCAATAATAGTGCTTGGAATTCCTGGACCATGTGGCTGTCATTCATGGCTGCACAACTACTCCATTTAGGGCATTTTTTTTTTTTTTACTGTCATCCCATATGAACACACCAACTTAAATTCTAATTTGTATCTGAAGTCAACTAATGTTCATATACAAATGAATAAATGAACTAAATGAAGTCAACTAGAAACAAGAGCTTACTAAGCCTTCTGGCAATAACTTAATGACCACATTGGAGACAGAAAAGTTTTTATAAATTTGCTTGTCACTGTACTTTTCGCTTCTTTATTGCTTTTTTCTTTTATAATTATTTCACTCCCACTAATCTAGAAACAAATTCTTTATGATCAACTATGTGATACATACTCTTTAAATAAAGTAATTTTTGAAGTAAAACTTAGATGTTAGATATGACTTGAAAAGAAATATGAAGAAAAAAATCATAACTGTCCTTAGGATTTTAGTCAAATCTTTTTTGAAAGTGGTTTATATTAATAACCTAATTTCATGAAAAATAAGAACCCTCCTTTCTTTATTTAAAAAAACATTTTAACACTCCATGAATTACTAATTGTAGGAGTTATCAATTACTAGTTATTAATGGTAGTAGCTATTAATTAGTAACTCCACAAATTAATAATGGAGTTGCTTATGAATTACTAATGAGTTACATACTCCATGAATGTGTGTGTGATGTTAGAATTTCATGTATACAAAGTGCCATCACCACACATTACACCAGACTTTCTGTTTTCTCTACCATAGTCACATTGTCACCCACTCATTTCTGGTACTTCTATTACAGTAAATTTAGTTCTGTAGACAGCTCTCATGCTTTATTGCCTTTGATCATTTGTTATTACTTATCATGTTTCTTTATATCCACATATAAAAGGAATCATTCTGTACCTGCTCCTCTCCTTCTGGATAATTTTACTCAGATGACATTCGCCAGATCATCCACATAGTAGCAAATTGCATTTCATCTTCTAAGACAAAATTTTTTATATTTTATGCTAGGTTTTATTACTTAATTCCTTCTCCTTTCCACATTCTCCATATTTGCATTTAATTTCTATTTATGATTCAGCTGACTATAATACATAGATTTAGGTTGCTTATTTATTTTATTGAAGCCATTATAAATTACAAGTCTTTCACAGTTGTATTTCAGGTGTTTAGTGACATTGAATTAAGGTCATTCCCACCACCAGTGTTGACTTCCTTTCACTATAGTTCCCAGCATGCACCCCAAATCTCCATTCCTAGCCTCTTGAACTACTAGTGTTCACTTGTGTTTGGCTTGTTATAGTTTGGGTCTCTTGTTTCTATTGCAAGACAAAATTATTACTGAAATTTGTACTAACACTGCTGTGAGTGTCTTTGATTTTTAGAGCTCTTATTGCACTTGTGGTTTTAGAAGAACCAGGAAGATCTCAAGGATGGATTGGTTAAAAGAGGCTACATGTCAGACACTTAAATGTTATGAATCATTTAATTATGATACTAATTAGTTCCCAGGCTTGTGGAACTTTTGTTATTGTATATGATATTTTATTTTATTTTTACAAGTAAACTTATAAACAGTTTTAATTGAATCACCATGAGACACACAATTACAGAATTGTTTATAATTGAGTTTTTGTCATACAATGACCAACACCAGTCACCAATGTTCCCAGTTTCCCTACTATCCACCTCTGTAGCAGAGATTTTTTATCCTCTTTCTTTCTGTTAGACACTATGGATTGCATTATTGTTACTAAAGGGTTATCATACATATCACACTATCTCTTTTCAGTACTTAGTTCATATCCAGCAATTATTTCCAGTCATCCTTGTCATAATGGTTCCTTCTCTGCCCTATCTGCATGTCCCCTGCTATTTGTAGAAAGCTTCCTCCCATGGACTTCTCTTCTTATCATTAGGCCTTGGGAGGGTCTAAAATATGTATTTCCACCTTGAAAATACAATAATCCTCATTTTTTGTCACTCCTTTAATATATTTAGAATAAAAGTCTGGCATAAGTGGCTAGTGGCCATTCCAGTTAATGCGTATGCTATAGTTTTGATAATTTAATGTGTGTTGTCTCTTTTTTTAAAATTTTAAGTAATAAATTGTGTTGCTTTATTTAAGCACTGTGATTACAAAATTGTTTATTGTTAGGTTTCAGTCATACGTTTTACGCCATTCTTCACCAATGCACACTTCCTATCACCTAATGTCTCCGTTTGCCTCCCACCTTCCACTACCTACCCTGCCTTGTTCTAGGGTAGGCTTTTCTCTCTCACTTGCTCCCTCTCTTTCTTTCTCTCTCTTTCCTTTTTAGCACTATGGTTTGCACTATTGTTAATGGAGAATACCTTGCTTATTCATTCTCCACTTCAGTACCTAGTTCTTGTCTAGAGCAATCAGTTCATCTTTCATTATCCTAATAGACACATGTTTACTCTAGCTACACTCAGAGCTCTCTATGGCAAACTTCTACCCTGGGCTTGACCTAGTAATCTTTATCTCTATTGCCTCTGGTATTATAACCATACTATCTCTTATTATTCTGATATCCTACCAACAAGTGATATTATTCTTTGTATATCCCTTTCCCTCTGGCTCATTTCACTCAGCATGATAGTCTCCATAATAGTCTGGCCATTCAACTGTTGTATAGCCAGGTTGCTTCCAGATCTGGCTACTGTAAATAGTGCTTCAATGTACATATGGAGTGAAAAAGGCAGTTTTGAATTGTGGTTTTGTATCCCTAGCATACATCCCTAGGAGTTTTATTGATGGATAATATGGGAGCTCAATGTCCAGTTTTTTTTTAAAGAATATCCATATTGTTTTCCATAAAGGCTAAAATGCACCAGCAGTGAATGAAAGTTCCTACTCTCCACATCCTCACCAGCAGTAGTTGTTCTTGTTCTTTGTGATGTGACATGAGATGTGGTACTTGATTTTCTGAGGCACAATTTTAAATGGGATTGTTTTTCTAATATATTTTTCTACTCTTTATCTGTGGATTTTTGTATATTAACTTTGTAACCTACCATTTTACTATGCAAGTATATTGTTTCTAGAAGCTTTTCTGTGGGGTCTTTAGGGTTTTTTTAGAGTATCATATGATCTGCAAATGAGAGCTTTACTTCTACCTTTCCTGTGTAGATGTGCATGATGCCTTTTCCAGCTTAATTGCCATAGTAAGTTCTTCCAGTACTATATTGAATAGAAGTGTCAAGAGGGGGGCAATCTTATATGTGCCAGATATTAGTGAAACAACTTGTAGTTTTTCTCCACTGAGTATATTGTTTGCAATGAGTTTGTAATATATGGCTTGAAAATATTGAGATAAATTCCTTCAATTCCCATTACTGAGAGTTTTTATCATGACTGGATGCTAAACCTTGTCAAATGTTTTCTCAGCATCTACTGATATGATCATAAGGTTTTTTTTCTCTTTTATTGATATGTTTATTATAGTGACTAACTTGTGTTTATAAACCCATCCAGTTGGTTTTTCTTTTTCCCTACCAAGTTTTCCAGCTTTTTTTTCAGTTTTTTTTGTTTTTCAGTTTTATTTGCATTTGAATATTTCTCATTTCTATTTCCACATCTTCTTCTGTCTTGATTATGGTTCATTCCTGTCATTTCAATAAATGGGATGTTTGCTTTTGTGATATTGATATCACAAGAAGTATGATATGATTGAAAATATTTACAGGGACAATGTTAATATGTACCTAAAATACTACTGTGAAAGATATGTAAGTCATTATGATCAAAATAAAATAAAAAAAAACATTTACAGGGGCAAATGAATTAAAGTTTCTAAGGAATGAGTAATTTGGGATACAGTTATTATGGATATGTGACAAAGAAGAGTAGAAGATATACTTTATTGAAAGAAAATTAATATTTGAATATTGAAGGAGAGGGGAAATTGTGTACTAATATAATGAAGACACTCAGTTGTGAAACTTGTTTTTAATTATATTGAGATTTTAGGAAAGAAAAATGAGACCTAACATGTCTATAGAGAAAGTAATGCCTTCAGTCAAGAATGGTTCAAGAAAGAAGGTAAAATGAACAAACAGGTTATATTTGGAAAATATTAGTGATTATGGGTATAAAGATTTGCTTTTTCACTTTATTATAATAATAGAAATTTAAACTATACTTGAAGTCCCAAATATCTATCACAATAGAGTATCAGTGAATGATTTAATGTTGTATAAATTGCTAAAAGTAATGGGAACTTTTTATAAAATACCCCAGTCTTAGTTTAGGCTAGTGAAAGTTTAATACTTGACAGTCTATAAATAACTGTTCTTATAAATAACTTTACACTCAACTCATAAATGTCTTAGTGACATAAGCATATATTCTGCACAGCTATTAATATTTAAGATCCTAGTACCACTCTGACCCTTTCTTAAATGTGTCTTGTTTTCATACTGAATATAATTTCATTTATAATTCTCTAAAGGTTTTGCAGCCAGCAACTAAGTGTCATTATCATACACAGAGCACCACTAATTCCTGTTAATTAGCTCTATAATTGCTAGTGAAAGAATTGAATACACTTGAGTTTCCCATGAAAATTAAAAAATAAGATGGAAATCCACTAATTGCCTATTTCACTTTCAGAAGATTTCATAATTACTGAAGTGGTTCTCGGCTGCTTTGAATTGATGCCACTAACTGTAAATTATGTCCAGGTGCTCACACGATGAGCTCTCTTCAGTTGTGCCAATTTCCTATTTGTTAACAGTCACTAGGAAACCACTGTAAGAAAAAAATCACTTTGCTACAGCATTCAAGAGTATTTTAACAAAATTTCTACTCATTTTCTCATATAAAAATCATTGTAGGGCATTTACTTCACATCTCTGAATATGTACTGGGACAACCATACAGGGAAAAGTGGATTGCAAATACAAAAACTTACTTATAAAATCTGCATTTCACACCATACTGTGTTTCTGTTGGAAGAGCATAGTCAAATTCTACTCATCCAGAAAAACACTTTCTGAACGTATCCAGCAGTTTTCATGTATATGATGTTTTCAGTCAACTTATTTATAGTTTGCTATCATTATGAGTTACCTCAAAGAGGCAATTATTCATTATGTGTTATTTGATAAAGAAGTGTGTTAAAAATAATAAGCACTTCTTTACTATTCTTTAAGCATTTTCTGTGTACTATTTTATTGGCTCTTCATGACAACATTATATGGCAGGAACCACTAAATCCATAATACACTTCAAGAAACCAGAATCTAAAAGTAGCTTTCCCAAGGACACAGATCTAAGTAGTTGTCAGATCTAGAAGACAGATGGTCTAATCTGAAAGCCCACACTGACATTCTTTTCAAAGATGTTTTTCTGAAGATGTTCCTAAGTAAAGCTCATCCTTAAGTCAGACCTAACTTAGAGATAAGCTATCCATTGATTTGTTAGCAATACAAAATATTTATTGAGTACTTATGTCACCAGAAATGACCTTAGAGATCAAGCAATTCAGCTACTTTTGGCTCTGCAATTTAACACTGTTCACTTAATATACTCAAGGATGTTAAGTGAACTTTCCATAAATATCTAAGGTTTTAGAGAAATATCATTTACATCAGTGTACAGTTTGATTGAATATAGCCTTTATTTCCAGTAGGTACTTATTAAAGGTATATTAACTCATTAATATATATAAGTATAATATAAAATTAATAAACAATTTATATATTATATAACTAATATATAATTCCAGTAGGTACTCATTAAAATATATACTAATTAAAATATATATTAAAGATGTAATATAGTGTTTAAATATATATTCTATGAATAAAATGCACAAATTTTAAGTTAAATAAAATGCTCAAATATTTAACATTTGATATTAGCTAAATTGAGGCTAAAACATGAATTCTATACTTACCAGAAAATATTCCCAACAAATCTTATTAGAAAGTATAATGTATGTATCTTTCAAAGCAATTTTTTTTTGCTTTTTAGGCCACATCCAGTGATGCTAAGGGGTTATTACTGGCTAAGTGCTCAGAAATCGCTCTTTGCTTGGGGTACCATATGGATTGAACCCAGGTCTGCCCTGGGTCAGCCATGTGCAAGGCAAATGCCCTACTACAGTGCTATTGCTTTGGCCCCTGAAACAAATATTTTGTATTTATTTCTTAATCTATTCTCATATTACAATTCACAGATATGAGAAATTACATAAAGGTATTTAAACTGACAACTACAGGTTCACAGAACTAGTCTTTATAGAGTCATATTCTTCAATGGGAATCAGACTCTCTTCAATTTGCTTAAATTTGATTTTGTATCAAAGTATATCACAGGCTGCAGAGATTCCATAGTGGACCTTGCCTGGCATGCATTTCCCAGGATTCAAGTCCTAATAATCCCCAAAGTTCCTGAATCCTGAGCAAATAAGGAGGTAGCAAGAAACATAGTCCAATGTGGCCCAAACAGCCAAAACCATGTGATTTCACATTGTAATAACATAATTACTGTGGTATAACACTATTTCCTCTGAGTCATAGTGTAATGCCTAATAGAATATAAGGCATGCATTAAAAAATAATTACTACACAGTAATTACTACACAGATAAATAGTGTCCAGAGGTATAGTGCAATGTAGAAGGCTTGCCCTGCATACTGCAAACCCAAATTCCTTATCTGGTATCCCTATAGACTTCTTACACCATCAGAAGTAAATCCTGGTCTCCACTGGGTGTTTCCAATATCTCTCCCAATTAAAAAACTAATATTACACAGTAAATAGAACAAAGTAAAGGAAACAGGAGGATGGATCTGGTTACAACTGAATTAGCTCTCTTGCATGCAAATGACCTAGGTTTGGTCCCCAGCACCATGCATGGTTCCCCCAAGCACTTCCAAGCACTCTGAGAACAGTGCCAAGAGTAAGTCCTAAAAATGGCCAAGTGTAGTCCAAACTCCTTCCCATTGCAAAAGAAAAATATTCTAGGAACTGCTGAAAATAAAATTTGTACAGAATATAGTATTAGATAATTTCTCCAAGAGTATAAATAAAAGATTCAATGATACATGTGTAGAAGATATTTAGATCACTCAAAATATTTATTGACTATGAGCATAGTTAATGGTTTACTCTAGTAAATGCTCTTGGTAGAATTTAAACATATTAAGTATTATAGTGATGATTATATTTTGATTTTTATGTCAACCAGGAGTGTCATAAATGTTTAAAAATATTGCTACCACATTTAGGATTTATTTGCTACTTAGTGCAATGGAAATCTGCTCTTATCCTGTATAAAGACAATAGCTGAAATCCTGAGATTGAGATTGAAACCCTGAGATTGGAGTTCAATAAATAAATCCATAAAATAATAATAATAAAGGAAAAATAACATTATATGAATTTATTACACTTATTACATATAACTTAGATAAGTTATGATCACCTTCAATTTGTCAATAAAACAAAGTCATCTTCTCTTAATGGATGGCCTTTAGGATGAACTACAATAAAGAACATTTTGAGACCATAAACATCTGACATTGTTGTGCTATCCTTTTTTTAATGAAAATGATGCGATTAAATTTTCCCAAAATGTTACAGTTTCCCAATATGTCAAACTAATTATCCTTTCCTAGCTTTACTGGAAAACTTTAGAAAGTTATTTTTTATTATTTGAACATAAATTTTTAAATGCCAAGTACTAGCTTTGTAGAAACATCCTGTTGCTCATAATATTAATAATAATGAAACACTGATAATACTCCAAAGCAGTTTAAGTTTAAAGTAATTGATTCTGTTCATATATTACATACTTTAATTAGTTAAGCTCATATAATAATCCTCACTATTGGAAAAAAATTCTTTCTTCAATGTATCAGAATTATTTTTTCCTTTTTGTAGAAAAATAACAAGATCTACAAGGAGATTTGTTTCCTTTTCTCCATTTAATCAAATTTTCATTTTTCAATTGGCTGTTACATGGAAAAATGTTTGCTAGCACATTTATTTTTTAAATAATATCTTTATTTTAGGAGGCCAAAGAGCACAGTGGTAGAGCATTTGCTTGACATGTGGCTGACCTGGGAGGGATCCAGTTCAACTCAGGGCATCCTATATGGTCTCCCAGCCTGCCAGGGGCAGTTTCTGAGTAAGAGCCAGGAGTGACCCCTGAGTGTTGCTAGGAGTGGCCCCAAAAGCAATCAGTCAATAAATAAATAAATAAAGTTAAAAATAGTAAAGTACAATGATTACCCCAAGTACATGGTGACCCCAAGCACTTCCAAGAGTGACTTGAAATTCTGACCTGAATCTTGACTTGAAATTGCCTATTATCTAGTAAGATAAAGGTAAATCAGCTTAAGACACTAATACAAAAAGTATTTGTCTTTGAAAAAGATAAGACTATCTTAAATTTAAAAATTAAAAAACAAAAACAGGCTTTTTTTGTTTGCCCTTTCCAGCAGCACTCAGAGGTTACTTACTCTTGGTTCTGCACTCAGAAATTGCTTCTGGCTAGGGGAATCATATGGGATGCTGGTTCTTGAACCTGCATCCATCCTTGGTCAGCTGCATGCAAGGCAAATGCCCTACCACCATGCTACCACTCTGGCCTCAAGAAATAAGTTTTAATGTTCTATATCTGAAAAGGAAAAGGCTTTCTGTGCCATCTTTGGGAGTCAGAGAGAAAGTACAGTGGGCAAGGAGCTTGCCTTATATGCAGCTGACCTGGGTTCAATCCCCTGCATCTATATGGTGCTCGGGAGAGTACTGCTAGTAGTGATCCCTGCGTATGGCCAGAGGAGCTGAAAGGAAAAGAAATTTTGTGCCATCTTAGGTCCTTTTCTCAATGTATTTTATTCATAGTACTTGTGATAATTTCTACTGCTATCCAAGTACCTTTAAAAAAATCTACATTATGCAATTTGAACTTATTCATTTCCAGAAATAGTCTTTTTATTTAATCTGATGTGGCTATTTATGTTAACAGAGTTGCCTCCTTCTCAGCTCATTCTCCACATCCAAACTCCTTTAGGATAGCATCCATGTCTTGTTTGAAACTGCTTTGTTTATATATTGCCTTCCTGGCTCTAGTTTTGCTTTGGATTATTGTTCCTTGTGAATATGCCTTATCACTTAATTCTATGGTGCCCATATACTCCTGTTTTTCTACACTCTGAATGCTTTTCCTTATAATTACTTCCTGGAGGCCATGAAGAGCTGACTCAGGAGTAGCTCTCTGGTAACCCTGCCTGTCTTTTCTCATAAAGCACCTCTGTATCTGATTTTAGAACATTCCCCTCTTATAGTGAAATATGGGTTTGTTTTCAAAACCTCCTGTCTCTTTACCTCTTTTATAACATCATCCTATGCTACATTACATTGTCATTACTTGAGAACATCTTTTATTCTTTAACTAGTTTATAAGACCCTAAGAGAAAAGAACCATTGTTTTTTTCTGATCTCTTAAGTCTCTTGAGTAAGATAAAAGTAAATATCTATGTGTGTATGAATTAATACATTAATAGAGTACTACAGATAATTTCAGACCTATATTACTTAATATATCTTTAGACTAATAACTTTGGAACCATTCCTATTACATACTTGAATGTTCTCTAAAGAGAGGCAGACAGAAGAGAGTTCATGGGGAAAGGCAGGAAGGAAACTGGGGACATTGTGGTAGAAAATGTACACTGTGATGGCTGTTGTATATTATATGAAGGAAACTCAATCATGAAAAATTTTGTAACTGTGATTAAGACTATATTATAAACAACCTTGTAAATCAAAAAAAATCTAAAAAAATAAAGTACGTATTTAAAAATCTAAAAAAAAACTCTAAATAAAAATATATAAAGTTAGATATATCACACATAGAATTTTAATTTTCTTGACATTTACTCAGAAGAAAATTCAAGCAGTCATTTTCCAATTATGCTATCGAACTATTTTTAAGACTTAAGTTTAACATTTTTATTGGGGAGTTTTTCTTTGAAGTTAGAAATGCTAAAAATAGTGATAAGCATAGGTGTAAAGGATATATAAATGTGGCTAGAAGAACACATTTCATATTTCTACCCCACATTCCTAGAGATTCTAAAATCTATTTTATCTTAAATATAATGTACAGTGCAAAAGTATACTTTCAGGGCCTCCTTCTGAGTTAAGACCTAGATATTACAGCACTGCTGAGACAGGAATCTTAAAAGATGATAGTAGAATAAGCATTCTACATTCTCACTGTAAAGCTGTTAGTTGAATAGTGCTATGTATGTTTTATAAAAAGGATATAGAGAACTATTAATATTCTCCATGATTCAGAACCTTATGTTTAATACATCTTGGCAAATATGAAAGTCACAAAGTTCCCAATACTGAGAAATGGAAGTTGAACATTATCAGAGTAATCTGAATATCAATAGAGATAATTCAGAAATATTTATATTACCCATTGTTGTAATACCTGATGCTTAATTATTATGTGTACCTAATTTATAATTAGTAGTTGTGCTATATATACAGATATATTGCCATTATATTTCAAATTTACATGGAAGGATATACAATAAAATTGTATATTTATATAGATATACAATAAAATTGTATATAAATACCTCCTATAATATTACCTCTAATGATTGCCAAAGTAAATATAACAGCATTCATTTAATATTGTGTGCCAATCACTGCGGCTGGTAAGTCATGCATAGTTACATTATTCTAAATGCTTTGAAGTATTATTGTCCTTTTATAAATGCAGCAATAGAGATGTAAGGATTTAAATAAGCCATCAGTCAAAAGTTTAAGTGGTTGTAATAAGATGTAAACAAGTTTTCTGAATTCAGATTTCAAGTACATTGCATTGGTGGATGATCCAAACATCTACTAGCCCTATCACAAATGCCTCCTTGGCAACTAGGGCACCAGAAATACCAGCTGTTATTTATCTGAAGTTTACAAACTCATACGTTGCTGTTCCCTATAGTTCAGCACATTGTTTCAGTAAGGAAACAGTGGGTATTTTTCCAGAGTCACCATGCAAAGGGGTACAATTTGTGGCCCCTGCAAAGCTGCTCCAATTTAATGATACAGTTTTTAAATTAAAAAGGGATTAATTTTCATGACAAATTTTCAAAGGTTCTTGTATTTATATACCTATTTCATCACCAATAAGGGTTAAAACTTTTATTCTTATCAGATGTCCACTTTTTGTGTTTATTTCTCTAATTACTTCTTACTAAGTCATATTGAACTCCTATTCACTATTATAGAAATATGGCAATAAAGCTTATTTGGGTATAAGGCACATAGCTGATTCTTAGATTGTAGGACTGGAGGCATGTAACTCAAGTGATTGAACGTGTTCTTTGCATGTGTGAGGCCCTCAGTCTGATCTCAGGTACCATATAACCCATTCTGACCCCCAAGCAAGTGGGAAATGTCCTGGTTTTTGAGAACCACAGAGTTTGGTACTATAATCCCACAAGATATATAATCCCACAAGACAGATTCTCCAGAGTAAATCACTAAAACAGACAGACAAACAAACAACAACAAAAGCCAAAATACATAACCACAGAATCTATTACTCTTGGTTTCATCAAAGCAGATTTAATTGTTTACACTCAGTACTCATGCCTCAGCTGGGATCCAGTGGAGAGGAAGAATGCCAGCTGCCTAGAAAACAGCTGTGCCTGTCTAGAAAGTTGCTGCTAGGAAGGATGAGCAGATCAGTTAAGGCAAAACGTGTCTGCTAGTTGCCCCCATTCCTCTCTCTCTGGTGCTGATTCTCTCTTTAACAATCTACCTTTGTGAGCTCTCTTGTCCAATATTCTATAGTCATCAAAGCAAGACATTAAGCACTTAGATTCTTTTTTCCTCCAAAGGTATTCTGAGGATTGATAAGATTAGGTGTGTGAAGAGTCCTGCAAACATCAAATGAAAGGCATTGTCTGAATATATAGAGTCAATGTCTTTGAACCAAATCACCATTCTGTGTCTTTCTCTTGTTCACTGTTAAGTCCCATGACAGCATTCATTCTTGCAGTTTCCCAGGTTGGCTGTAAATTGTAATGCTAAAGCTCGGTCTGATTTATACTGTTATCATCTCTTCTAAGAATAATTCTTTTCAAGCATATTTTATGTGTTTATAGATGGAAGTTCACACTTTAAGGGTCCAAAGCCAAATATTTCTTAAAGAACATTTCCCTCTAGTTTTTATACTTATGATTTTTACATTGAGATAAAATTCAGGCTGGTGTACAATGTTGTCAGGCTTCAAAGAAAATATTTTTCAATTTGCATTGTGCTTTTTATTTATTGTTATATGTCCTTTTATAAATTTCATAGAACAAGTTTATAAAGACAGACATAAGAGGGTAATAATTAAGAACAAAAATAAAAAATTATGTTTAAATAATGGATCTGAAACTTGTCTGATTTTAGTCAAATAGCTCAATATTTGTATATGTTTGTTCTATAAAAGTAGAGCAATAATTTTACTTATTGCCGTGAGAGGTTATGAAGAAATGAGACATTCACATAAAGTATTTGACTCAATTTTATTGACCATTATTTTAAATGAGATTTAGGTAGCTTTATATACAATAATGTATTGTATTAATACATATTAATACAATGAAAACTATTTTTGACAAGATATCTGACGTACACTGTCATAATAGTACACTTACCACCAGAGTGTCAGCATCTTTTCATTACTGTTTCGAGTTTTTCTCCTCCTCCTGTCCCTCACCACCGCTACTGGCAAACTCAATTCTATAAGCTGATTCTTAGGGTCTGTTATCACTGACCAGTTGTTATTTCCTTACCATGTTTGTTTGCATTACTCATATGATAGAGATAACTATATAATTACAAGGTGTCCATCCCCTTCTTTGTGACTTTACAGTACCCTCTAGTCCTATCATTAGAGCAATGACTTATATTTATTTTATCTTGTAGCTGAAGAGGATTTCATATGTGTATATATACTACACTTTTTAACTCACTCAGATGTTCTTGAGTACATGGTATTTTTAATCTACTCATCTGTTTTTAGGTACTTGGACTATTTGCATATTTTAGCTATTTTGAATAGTGCTACTATGAACTCAGGAGTATAAATTCATTTTCAAAATATTATTTCTGAGATCTTGTAAATGACAAAAAGTCAGATTTCTGAGTCATAGTGAAGTTTAATTTCAATTTTTTTTACAGTTTTCCACTGACACTGTTCCCACCAGCAGTGAATGAGGAATTCTTATTAGCCACAATCACACTATCATGTTTCGTGTGGGTAAATATGTACCTGGGTATGTAGGCATATATAGCCTAAGAGTATGTTAGTACACACACATATATTTGACCCATTTTTTTGTTTGTGGGTCACACCTGGCAGTGCTCAGAAATTACTCCTGGCTCTGCACTAAGAAATTACTCTTGGCAAGCTTGAAGGACCATTTGGGATGCTGGGGATCTGTGTGGCCATGTGCAAGGCAAACACCCTAACTGCGATACTATTTCTTTGGCCCCTCACCCCATTTATGAAGAGCTGAAAATATTAAGCCAGTATGGATGACTATTAGTTTGTCAGAAAATAAAATAAAAACATATTTCATGGGCTTCTAAGTTCCCTGGATCACCAAAAACAGATAAGTGAAAGAGGATGAGTGATTAACCTAATTCTTGAATTTACATTTCCAAAGTTTTTAAATTTGGATATGTATTTTTAAAAGCACATAAACATCACTGATAATAATCATTTATTTAAAACCTGTGTCACAAAGTTAACTCAACATAGATTCAAGACTTGATACTAAACCTGAATCCTGAAATTACATCAAGGAAAACAAACAGAAGCATCTTGAATGTCTTTGTGCCACTAGCCATGCAAACAGAAACTAAAAGAAACAAATGAGATTAAATAAAGGTAAGAAGTCTGCATTGCAAATGAAATCATGTCTAGAATAAAAAGATACCCTACAGATGGGGAAATAATATTTTCTCACTCTCTGTTTAAATTACTTTATTTAAGCACCATGCTTACAAAATTATTCATGATTGAATTTCAGTCATAGACTATAACCACGCTTCCACCAGGCACATTTCTCACCACCAATGTCTCCAGTTTACCTCCCACCAACACTCTCTCACTTGCCTCTGGGACGGGCATTTTACTTCTTTCTCTCTTTCATCTTTCCCGCTCTCTCTTTTCTTTTCTTTTTTTTTCTGGCAGTGCTCAGGGGTTACTCCTGGCTCTATGCTCAGAAATCACTCCTGGCAGGCTCAGGGGACCATATAGGATGCTGGGATTCGAACCACTGACCTTCTGCATGCAAGGCAAATTCCTTACCTCCATGCTATCTATCCGGCCCCTTCTTTTCTTTTTTGACAATATTGGTTGCATTATTGTTAATGAAGCAATACCATGCAAATTATTTTATTCCCTTTTAGTAACCAATTCTTGTCCAGAGTGATCAGTCCCAACTGTCACTTTCTCTATTCTAATTGTACTCCCCATTCTTTGTGGCAAGCTCCCTACCACAGACTGGTCCTCCTGATCCTCATCTCTATTGTCTCTAGATATTATTACCATATTATCTTTTATTTTTATTATATCCCATAAATGAGTAAGATTATTTTATGTCTATCCTTCTCCCTCTGACTCATTTAACTCAACATAATAATACCCATATCTATCCAGGTATAAACAAATTTCATGACTTTATTTTTTCTAATAGATGTGTTCACTTTCTGCCCTCCATGAAATTAGTGTTATAAGCCATAAAGCATTCGTTCAGGTTTTGTTGACAAAATTATTGAATCTCCCTTTCATTTATTTATCTATATAATGAACTGTTTAAAGTAGATGAACTCTTATTTAAAGTCTCTAAGATTTTAAATGTAATCTTTGCTCTTATCTCCATGTAAAATTATTTATGTTTAATATAAACTACTTCAACAACAAAAACCTCAACTCTCTTTAAGTAGGACAAATTTTCAGTATATACATTTTTCTATATGACCATAGTACTTCTACTGTTACTGTTCAGTCATCATTTTATTTATTTATTGGAGCATTTATTCCTTTTATATTTGGCTTTATTTATTTTTTATAATATCTTTATTTAAGCACCATGATTACAAACCTGCTTGTAACTGGGTTTCAGTTATAAAAAAAGAACACCCCCCTTCACCAGTGCAACCTCTGTAGTATTTTTAAAAACCTTTGGCCCATCATTAGAATGGCACATATATTGTAAGAAGAGGGCAAAATCCACTGATCATGTTTATTGTAATACTTTTTTAAAAGTTGGCTGGTATATATTAGTTAACAACTTAAACTTATTAGAAACTGCTTTTACCACAGTTTACTTCTGCAAATACTAAATTAAAAGTTAATTCTTTTATTTATGTCTTGGCTTTATTCTTAGAATATTGAGTAAAATCTGGGAATGTAAACAATTTTAGCAATTATTTAGTGTAATCCTTGAAAAACAATCAAGACTAGAAGTTAGTGCCTGCTGAACTGAACAGATTGGCTTTTCTTAAAAAGAAACAGCCATCTGTATTGTTTCATTTCTTTAATGCCTAAAAATTATATGCACACGAAGACAGAAAAGGACTGAGTGGGTTTGAAATGCTTTACTTAACTATGTATGAGCTCGTTCAGTCTCTCAGACTTCAAAAATAGCACCTTGAATCTAATATATTCTTTTCATTTCCAAAATATAGGTGCATAGAAGTATAACAGAGGAGTTAATGGAAGTGACTATCGAAGTATTGCTAAAACTAGATATTTTCTCCACTTACACATCTTGAGAATTAAATCCTAGAGACATTCTTCACTGAACCTAGCATTTGTCCTTAGAATAGTCCAGATTAGTTGTTCATTTTATAGGAATACAACAGAGCAGATATACAGCATTTTATTTTCCACCAAATCCAGGCTACTATAAATCGAAATGTTATATTGGTTACCTCCATTGAAAATTTACGGAATTATTATGATGATAGGCACCACTTCAAAAACCCAGCAGGAATTTAGAATAGATTGCTAAATATTTGCTTAGATGTTACTTGGGGAAAATAATTATGATTAAAATATGTTATTGGTATGGTTATAATATGATTAATTTATATTTAAAAACATGAATTCTATATAGAAAAATTAGTAACAAAGAATTACTATGGGTGTGATCATTTAAAAAATAGTTACTTGTATATTTAATTCAGATATAAGAAATTCAAATCAAGTCAAATTTGTTTCAAATTATGTATTTGATTTAATAAAACATTTCATCATACTTTACTTTTGTTACTAAAGTGGTGAAAGGAATCTCTCCTTTTCTATAGTCATGAGAGCATATCAGAATCAATCTCACTGATGCTCATTAAAGGATCTGACCAAGGGCCCGGATATATAGCACAGCGGCATTTGTCTTGCAAGCAGCCCATCCAGGACCAAAGGTAGTTGGTTCGAATCCCAGTGTCCCATATGGAACTCGTGGCTGCCAGGGGCTATTTTTGAGTAGACAGCCAGGAATAACCACTGAGCACCGCCAGGTGTGGCCCAAAAACCAAAATAAATAAATAAATAATAAATAAATAAAGGATCTGACCAAATATCTTGTGCTCTGATCTTTTTCTAAAGGTGACATTCAGGTCAACCAATACTTCCAATGGCTGTAATTCCTGCTTTGCATAGGCAAGGACCTGAGTTTTTTAGGCCCCAGAGAATCTCTAGATATAGCCATGCAGAGTGCAAATGGTATCACATCTTCAGTTCAAACATGAGACCATCTACACAATCTGGCCAAGTTTCACCAAAAGTGAGCAGGATTTTAGCCAATTGATCATGAGTAGTTGTATAGGGGTGGAGCAGGCATAAGAAGGTTTGTTTACTTCTGATTGTTTATAAAATGTTTTCAGGAAACACATGATAAGTACTAGTTTCTCAATTACAGAAATGGGGTGTTCATAATTACTTACATATGTTAGGATGACAGAATTTCTCCTGAGATTCTAGATGCTTTTTTAAAAAAAAAAACACAATACATTTTAAGAGTAGTTTTAGGGTTCTCAGCCAAATTGAGAAAGTATAGAGTTCCCATATACCCCTGTTCCCACACACATGCATAGCCTCCCTCCACTATCAGCTCTGCTACAAGAAGGGTTCATATGTTATTCCTGGTGATCTGTCTAGAGGCACTGCAATCATAGTAAATAGTTGAAAGGATAGTTCATCATATCATTACATTACAGTACTATGCAGACTGTGCATTTAGGAAAACATAGAATAAAATGTATTCATCAGTATACGTGTATTTTTACTGTGCCCACAACACTCTTCTCTACATACTAAACCCTTAGCAATCATTATTCTTTGAGAACATTTTTTTAAAAAAGAAATTACTTTAATCACAGAAAAGGGGATGACAGAATTAAGGCATGTCTATTATCTTCAATGCTGCAACTTCCTATTGAGTACATTTTAAAAACAATTTTCCTGAGAGTAAATATTTATATCTCTATTCTCAAAAAGTCTATATTCAAAGATATACTATATGAGATATGCAAGTTATAGATGTAACTTTGTCCAAAAGTATTACTTTATCTACTTCCAATTTATTTTATTTTTGTTCCCTTGATCATCATTATAGATAATCTATTTCTTATTCATTCATGTTCCTCCATTTTTGTTTATATGAGATCAGATAGTCAGTACTCAGATACTTAAGTACTCAGCTGGAAAGTCCTTTTATCCACTGGATCTCGTTATGTTATTTAAAAAAATCTATCATGTTATATTAGTAGGGATGGAAATGCATTGTCATGCAATCTCTTTCTCTTTTCTCAAAATTCATTTCTATCATTTTACAATACTATGCTATAAGTAAGTTTTATTATTAATCAAAATATATCCTAAAATGTCATCATAATTTATCTCAAAGAGAGATAAATATAAGAGTATGTGTCCATCTACTTCATATGGTATTAACAAGGTATTAGATAATAAAGTATTACTGTTTTAGATAAAAAAAGGAACTATTGCTTTATTATGTACTTTTCTTTTCTTTTTTTTTTTTTATTTGGTTTTTGGGTCACACCTGGCACGCTCAGGGTTTATTCCTGACTCTATGCTCAGAAATTGCCCTGGCAGGCACGGGAGACCATATGGGATACTGGGATTCGAACCACTGTCCTTCTGCATGTAAGGCAAACGCCTTACCTCCATGCTATCTCGCCGGCCCCTAATATGTACTTTCAATTAACTAAGTTTTATTCAATGCATTCTTTTAAAATAAAATAAAATATAATTTTATTAAAATATAAATAAATATAAATATTTTAATGAGTGAATTATTGTAATATATTTTCCTGATATTAGTAAATATATTTGTGATTACTACATGTAATAATTATTAAACATTTTATAGCAATATATCAAGGAAGTCTTTGAAGAGATGTATATTTTGGGCATTTTTATAAAAGACATATGCTTGTCCTTATCTTTTCTTTATTTTTCCAGGCTATTTTTTTAATTGGAAATTGTTTGTTCAAAGAGAAAACTGAAGGCAAAGGGGTTTTTCAGAGATTTTTTAGTAGGGAAATATATTGCCAAAATAACGAGAAGGAATAAAAATTTAAAAATGAATAGTATGTTAAGAAAATAAGTAAATTTCATTGTGGTGATTCAAAATGCTGTCAGATATTCAGGATGTAGAACAAGAATGCCAATCTTGACGTAGTGAGGGCAATAAAGTATTGCTATTATTTTTTAAAACGTCTATTTTTGTTCATAGTAGTTTTTTTTTTTACAGAAAATGTTGTTCATGATTGAGTTACAGCCATAAAAAGTATGCAATCTTCACCAGAGAACTAGCTGAACACTTGAGTAGTTATTTCAATTTTTTAGACAGCTACCACCTCACCATCATGCTCATGGTTCAAGATCCCTTAAAATCGTCATGCTTTTTATATTCACTCCAGTTTACAAATAAGAGGTTTTGTTTTTTAGATAATGTCTACACAAGTCTAATATTGAGACTTCCATAAATTACTAAATTAAAAGTTCCTGTCTTCTTCCCATGCCATACGTCTTCTCTGCTTTCTTTCATCTTCCACTTACCAAGCTTCCTTGTTTAGCAGAGAATGAGGAGGCATTAGAAAGGTGACACTAATGATTAGTATTGTTACTGACTTCTGAAAATGCTGGATTTCCAAATGCAGATACATTTTTAAGAAAAGATACTTGTTCTGAGAGTCCTACACTGGGATTTTCCAACATGCTTCAACATGCTGCAACCCCACCCTCCCCTAATTAGTTCTCTGTAACTTATTTTTTCATCTGGTTAGCAGTATTTCACTCTGATTATTGTCCCATTTCTATTTTCACTTGATGGAACCAATTCTTCCATACTTCCTTCCTTCCAACTCTTCATTTATCCCTCCTTCCTTTACTATTTCCCTCTCTCATTTCTTCCCTCCTTCGTTCCTTCTTTCTTCCCTCCAATCCTTCATTTTTCCTTTCCTCCTTCATTCCTCTCCTTCCCTCTCTCCTTCACTCCCTCTCCCTTCTTCCCTCTTTCCTTCTTTTCCTCCTTCCTACATGCTCTCCTCCTTTCTCTCCTTTTTTCTTTCTCTCCTTCCTTTTCTTCCCCTTTCCTTCCTTCCTTCCTTCCCTCCTTCCATTCTCTTTTTCTTCCTTCCATTCCCCCATCTTCCTTCTCTTCCTCCATCCTTTCTTCCTTCCTCCCCTTCTTACTCTATCCCTTCATCTCTCCTTCCCTCCACTCCTGTTTCCACCTCTAGTGATGATCAATATTGGTTATTCCTGGCTATGCACTCAGAAATCACTCCTAGAGGTATGCAATGGACCTTATGGAATACTAGAGGTTATACTTGGATCAGCTGCATTAAAGTCAAGCACCCTAGATGCTGTATTAATACTGCCATCCCTGGAATCACTTTCAGGGAAATGCAAAGTTGACTCCCTATCTCAAGGGTCTACCTGGGTTCTAATCTCACCTCACCTATTTTCATCTTACTTTATTGCCTCTTAGAGGAATACTGATCATTTTAAACATTTCACTTGTAAGCTTGTCCCAATCCCCAAACTGCAGAACCCGCATCACATTTCTGTTCCCAGCAATTTCTCTCTTTGGTTCTTCCATTTAGTGCCTATGGACTTTTCCTATGTATTTAGTTGAAGTACATTTACAATGCTGTATATTTTTTTAGGAACATAATATCACAGCTCTTCAAAATATGCCATCACAAAACATCCATCACCAATATCCCTCTACCACAGTTCAATTAGACTATGCCTCCTGCCTCCTGAGTATTATGAACATGTTCTTAATTATTCAAGAAATATAAAGCATGAAGTGTTTTCATTTTAAAATATCATGACTCATTCTGTGTGATATCATCAGTCGGAGAGAAGAAAGTAAATTACTCCATAAGAAGTGTCTCCTCTCTAACTGATAATTCCCAGCATGGGAATTTTATAAACCTTTTATGTATTTTTTTATAGTAAATGGAAACTTACTTTGTTTTTTCCTACAAAACCAATGAACATACAGCTTGCAACATGTTAATGCTAGAAGTTCTTGTCTAACATTTGCATACTTTCTTCTCTTAGATCTGACTTTTTCTTTTGGGATGCTTTGTTTATGAAGTATTTCTACATCTTATTTACCAAAAAAGAATTTGGGTCATTGTCAAAAACACCAAGTCTACTGTTTCTGAATTAAAAAAAAAACTTTGCTTTTGTTATGTTTAATTATGTAAACTTTTGCTTCCCTCTTATCAGGACCATAATTTCATCAATTCAACATGTAAATACCCCCTGTCCTCAATTTGCTAAAATGAGAATCTATATTTCTGTCAGAAAGCAATGTTATTCAACTTTGGAAATGTTTTGAAGTATTTTGGTTTCAGCTGTGTATCATCCTGAATATAAATAGCTAAATTTGAGTTATTTTATTGTAATAAAATTTACAAAACATTCAATTTAAATTAATCTTAAAATAGAAGGAAAATTATAAGTCTTATTTATAAAAGATTTAGTAGTAAAGTCAAGGCTAGTCCAAAAATGTTTTTCAAAGTTTACATTATAGTTTTCTGTAATATAGAATAAAAAGTGCTAAAAATCACTTTCTAAATTTCCAGGTTTGGGGCTAGAGCAGTAATAGTGGGTAGGGCATTTGTCTTACATTCAACTGACCTGATTCATGATTCAATCCTTGGCATCCCATATGATTCCCTGAGCAAAACCAGGAGTGTTTCCTGAGCTCAAGGCCAGGAGTAAATCCTAACAAGTAATGGATTTGGCCACCAAAAATTAATTTTCAGTTCATTTTCTGTAAGAATAAGGTTATTAAACCTCACTGAATACTAGATGAAATAAAAGTGCCTGGATTAGGGTACATAAATAAGTTTTCTTTAATAATATATTTTATTTAAAGAAAAAATAACTCAAATTTGAAATAGTGCCCCAAGAAATTTCCAGTAAATTATGTATTTTATAATTAATTGATATTTTTAAGTAGCCCACATTTTAAGGTGAGTTAGACTGTGGTTTAAAATGGAATTTTATTTTATTTTATTTTTATCTTTATTTAAGCATCTTAATTACAAACATGATTGTAGTTGGGTTTCAGTCAAAAGAAAAAACACTCTCTTCACATCAATGTTCTCAATCTCCCTCCTTCCAACCCCGCCTGTATTTGAGACAGGCATTCTACTTCTCTCACTCATTGACATTGCCACCATAGTTATTAGTGTAGTTATTTCTCTAACTGCACTCACCACTCTTTGTGGTGAGCTTCAGATCATGAGACAGTCCTTCCAGCCCTCTGAAGAAATTATACAGTACACAGAGTAAGAGTAGCAGTTACGGTGCTTGTCTTGCATGCAAGTCACCTAAATTCAATCATCAAATACTCAATATGGTTCACCACAAACCCCATCAAAAATTATCCTGAGTGTAGAGCTAGAAGTAAGCCTTATGCATTATTTTGGTGTGGCCCAAAAAACAAACAATACAATTAGTTTAAAAATTAAAAAAGTACTTTTGTGTTTTGTAATACAAATTCATAAAGGGATCTTAGTAAAGCTGAAATGCTTTAACTTGCTGACTTTAAATTTGGACTACAACTGGCAGTTCTCAGTACTCCTGCATTAGAAATCAATCTTGGCTGGCTCATGTATAAGGAATGACAGGATGAAACCCAGACCACTGAATGCAAGGCAAGTGCCTTACTTACTATATTCACATCCACTTCATCACAGTGTTTTATTTCTTTTTTATAATATGTGTATCTAAGCACCGTGATTACAAACATGTTTATTTTGGGTTTCAATTATAAAATGTACAGCTCGGTTCGAATCCCAGTGCCCCATATGGTCCCCTGTGCCTGCCAGAAGCAATTTCTGAGCATGGAGCCAGGAGTAACCCCTGAGCACTGCCGGTGTGACCCAAAAAACAAAAAAAAAAGTACACCCTATTAATCAGCGCAACCTTCACGCCAACAAAGTCCTTGATTGTCCTATGCCCTTACTCCCTGACTGTCTTTTTTCTAGACAGGCATTCTATTTCTCTCACTCACAGCCATTATCATGATAGTTGTTAGCATAGTTATTTCTCTAAGTGAATTCATCACTCTTTGTGGTAAGCTTCATATCATGAGCTGGTTCTTCCAGCCCTCATCTCTATTGTCTCTCGGTATTATCATACTATCTTATTTTTCTTAAATCCCATACATGAGTGAGACTATTCTGTGTATATCTCTCTCCCTCTGACTTATTAACTCAGCATAATATTTTCCTCATACATCCATGCATAGGAAAATTTTATGATTTCCTTTAATATTTCATAATAGTTCATAATATTCCATTGTATATAGTACCATAGTATCTTTAGCCACGCATCTGTTGCTAGGCATCTGGGTTATTTCCAGATTCTGGCTATTGTAAATAGCACTGCAATGAATATAGACGTGCAAAGGGCATTTTTGCACTGTGTTTTTGTGTTCCTAGTGTATATTCATAGGATCATATGGGAGCTCAATTCCAGCTCTCGGATTTGGTCCTCAGACACTGTTACTCTGTTGGAGAGCTTTCCAGTGAAGTCTTCATTTTACCTATCAAGTTTTTTGGTTCTTTTTTTTTAACACCTTAATTACATACATAATTGTGTTTGGGTTTCAGTCATGTAAAGAACACCACCCATCACAAGTGCAACATTCCCATCACCATTGTCCCAAATCTCCCTCCTCCCACCCACCCCCCGTCTGTACTCTGGACAGGCTCTCCATTTCCCTCATATATTCTCATTATTAGGACAGTTCAAAATGTAGTTATTTCTCTAACTAAACTCATCGCTATTCGTGGTGTCACTCATCTATGGGTTTTAAGAAAAATGAAAGACATTCTTGAAATAACAATAATTTTCAAACACAAAAGAGAAAAGAGCTGGAAGTTCCAGCTCACCTCATGAAGCTCACCACGAATAGTTTTTTGGTTCTTTTATTTCATTCTGTACATTTCTCATTTCTATTTTCATATCCTCTTTATCTTATTTGTGGTTTTTCAGTTAGTTTCTTGCTTTCTGAGTTCTATGAGGATTCGCTATATTTCTTCACTAAAATCCTTATCTGAGAAGCTAACTAGATGGTTGGCATTTTTCGGGTCATCAGAACTGCCATTTTTTATTTTCTACGCAAGGTGGAAGCCTGTGGTGTGATATTTTCTATGTGCTGTGCTGGGGTTCATTAAATAGAAAATATGCACTGCTGTGGAGGAGAGCAGAGATGATCCCAGCACTGGCAGTTGCAGGTCTTGATGGCAGCTGAAAGGAAAAGCGGGAGGAGGACAGAGTTAGATCGTTTCCGATGGCTTGGCGGCTTCCTAGGGCTTTTCTGAGCGGTGTTGGTCCCAGCACCTGCAGGCTGAGTGTCTGAATGGCAGCCACTTGGAAAAGCCCCTGGTGGATGGAGATCAGGGTCCCACATCATGGTGCTTTTGATCCTCCCTCAGTTCCTCCGCTGCTACAAAACATTCATCAAGACAGGAAGGGGCTTATCTTTTCTTAACTTTTTTGGGGGGTCACACCTGGTAACACTCTGGAGTTACTCCTGATTCAGAAATCATTCTTGGGTGTGTTTGTGGAACCACATGAGATGTTGGAGATTAATTTAGTTAACTGCAAGCAAGACAAGCACCCCCACTCTACATAGTATTACTCCAGCCCCTGATGAGTTATTTTTAAAGTGCTTAAAACAGTATATCCTTCCTGGCTCTTTTTTTGTGATGTTGGAAGGTATTTCTTTCTATTCTGCTACGTTTTATGATACCACTGAGAAGATTTTAGTTGGGGACGTATCTGAGTTATAGACATAAAATAGAGAGTACTGGAAGCTCTACTCTACATGTTAGCAAAAATATATATAAACTGCTCAAAACTTCCCGATATTTCAAAAGTTTGAATTGTAAACCCTGATATGATATTTAGGCTGTGCCTCAAAATAAAATATATAGAACTTTGTTTACTGTATAGGCTCAAAAGAGCTATACATTATAATTATGGTTTCTAAGATGGAATATTCTTAATATTTGGTTTTTGTTTGTTTGTTTTAGGACCACACCCAGTGACGCTTAAGGGTTACTCCTGGCTATGCGCTCAGAAATTGTTCCTTCTTGGGGGACCTTTTGGGAATCCAGGGATTGAACCCAGGTCCGTCCTGGGTCAGCCTTGTGTAAGACAAATGCCTTACCGCTGCACTATCACTCAGGCCTCTTAATATTTTTTAAGAATTAAAGTGGAAACATTTTTTAATATACTCGGGGCCTCTTCTGACCATCTTTCACTTTTTTATTGATCTTTACTATGATCTCAATATCATTATTTATTTGAATTTGGAATATTTTCTTGTCTATTATTGGAAGACTTGAATGTCTGTAATGTAGTGTGAAAAAAGCATAGTTCATTCTTTAGGTCAGTCTTTTAGTCATAACCTTAAATAAACCATTAAGAAATAATTAGATATGTCAATTCAGGACACATATAAAATAAAATATCTTATTTTTTTTTTTTGGTTTTTTCTTGGGTCACACCCGGCAGCGCTCAGGGGTTACTCCTGGCTCCATGCTCAGAAATTGCTCCTGGCAGGCACGGGGGACCATATGGGGCACCAGGATTCGAACCGATGACCTTTTGCATGAAAGGCAAACGCCTTACCTCCATG
>PVKC010010177.1:0-25996 GCA_004027635.1 Crocidura indochinensis
AAGGCCCGAGAAGCTGTAATCACACGTGCTAATCCCAGCAGTGCCTAGTGTCCAGCAGAGGGTGAGTAGCTCTAAGGTGCTTAACAGAGACACCAATCAGATTCAACATCTAGGCATACTGTTATTTGGGCTGTATTACCAGGACATATTTGGGGATAAAATTAGACCCTCTCTTCCAACCCTCTCGTTTTTTAGAAGCCCTGGCAGCCAAACGCACACCCTATAAGAGCCAAAGTTTCTGCAATATCGCTTGGAATTCCTGGAAAACTGCATTTCTACATAATACTGGACCACACAAATTTTGACACCAATGCCTGTCGGAAGCAACCTAGTGTTCAAGAGAAAAGAAGTGACAATATGATCAACTAACAACAAGAGTTTACTAAACCTTCTGCTTATGACTTAATAACCTCTTTGTGCAGTACAATACTTTTCACAAATTTTCTTCTTTCTGTATTTTTTGTTTTTCTTTCTTTCTTTCATTTCTTTCTTCTTTGAAAAATAAGGGGCCCGGGAGATAGCATGGAGGTAAGGCGTTTGTCTTTCATGCAAAAAGGTCATCGGTTCGAATCCCGGTGCCCCATATGGTCCCCTGTGCCTGCCAGGAGCAATTTCTGAGCATGAGCCAAGAGTAACCCCTGAACACTGCCGGGTCTGACCCAAAAACCAAAAAAAAAAAAAAAAAAAAGAAAAGAAAAGAAAGAAAAATAATTCCCTGCGTAGAGCACTTGCCTTGCATGGGGCCAACATGGGTTCAATCCCCAGCACCTATTTGATCCCCTGAGCCCACCAGGAGTACTTCCTGAGCAGAGTCAAGAGAAAACCCTGAGTACTATAGGTAAGGCTCTCCCCCAAATTAAGGACTCTTGGCCAGGGGAATTTCTTTGGTTCTTTGTCCCCCTCAATAGCATCAATGTCTCTTTACTGTTTTTAGTGACCTTGGATCCTGGTTTGGGTCCTGGGCTGGCATCATGGAACTCTTTTCTCATTAAATCTCACCTTTGCAAACATTTCTTGTGTTTGATAAAAGCTACTTCACAAGCCTTGTACCCACCTGACTACCCACCCAGTAGGAGGAGAAAATTCCAGAATGGCCAGGTGAGGTCAGGAAAGTCTGTCCAGTGGTGCCATGCATTATCACACCAGCTCTACCCAGGCAGCTTTCAGGGGCTCCTTTGGCAGCAGAGAGAGGCCATGTGTGTTGTAAGGCCACCAACAGTGGGGAGCACCAGCTGGTGATGTCCTGCCTGTGCCCACTTAGAGCCTCCTCCATCCCCCGTGTGCACATGGTTCAAGCCGCCAGCACCAGCCACAACCAGCCATACTACCAGCATGTCAGGGAGATGTGGTCAGCACAATGTCTCACTCACAAGCACTTCGCATGTGTTACCTGCAGAACCAACACTCCAGCCCCTGACATTCTACTTAATGTTTGTTGATAAAAGAGGAAAGATGGGCCGGAGAGATAGCATGGAGGTAAGACATTTGCCTTGCATACAGAAGTTCGGTGGTTCGAATCCCGGCATCCCATGTGGTCCCCCGTGCCTGCCAGGGGAATTCTGAGCATAGAGCCAGGAGTAACCCTTGAACACTGCCGAGTGTGACCCAAAACCTAAAAAAAAAATAAATAAATAGAGGAAAGTAGAGGAATTAAAGGGAATTCAAGTCAAGATACTTAAAAGAGTTTGTTTGCTTTTAATTAATTTTTAACTAACAAAGTTAATCAGAGTTGTTATTCAGTACCAAATTCTCACCAGTGTCAACTTATCTCCGCTAAAGTTCCCACATTAATTCTCTCTGAAGAAAGATGATGTGAGACAAGGGCAGGGAAATTATAAATGAACAGATTTTGTTAAAGAAATAAGACAATAGGGGCCGGGTGGTGGCGCTGAAGGTAAGGTGCCTGCCTTACCGCGCTAGCTTTGGACGGACCTTGGTTCGATCCCCCGTGCCCCATATGGTCCCCCAGGCCAGCCAGGGGCGACTTCTGAGCGCATAGCCAGGAGTAACCCCTGAGCGTCACTGGGTGTGGCCCAAAAACCAAAAAAAAAAAAAAAAAAAAAAGAAATAAGACAATAGAGGAGAAGTTGAAAAAAGCTATTAGTCTGAGAAAAGATTTTTTTCTATTTAGTTTCTGCCATTTAGGAAAACAACCTTTTGGTAGAATTTGGTAGCTAAAGAAATAATACAGTTCCGTTTAATATTTCCAAATTAAAAAAAAATACCATAGAGAGGGCGAGAATAATAGTATGGTCGGTAGTTAATTTACCTTGTATAGGGTTCACCCAGGTTTGATCCCTGGAATTTCCTGAGCCCCACCTGGAATGATCATTGAGTGCAGGGCCCAGAGTAGACTCTGATTACACCTGGGCATGACTCAACAAAGAAAAACAAACAAAACAGCATCAAAAGTTCAACAGAGGGTGGGGGGCCGAAGCTATAACTAAGTGGCAGGGCATTTGCCTTGCACGGGGCTGACCCAGGACGGACCTCAGTTCGATCCCTGGTGCCCCATATGGTCCCCCCCCCAAGCCAAGAGTGATTTCTGAGCACATAGCCAGGAGTAACCTCTGATTGTCACCTGGTGTGGCTTAAAAACAAAACAAACCAACAACAAAAAAAGACAACAGAAGAATAAGATGAGATATATATGTGTGAATGAGTGTGTTCATTTATGTCCAAGGAAGTATTTACAATACTACTAGTAACCCTGAAAGCAAGACAACAAGTTCCCTATATGCACACAGAGGCAGGGGCTTCTCCAGAAACAGGACTAGAGGAAGGTGCCATGACTCTGGAGAAGGCAGCTGGGAATGAATGGCAAGTGCTTTGTGGCTCTTCCACCAAAGCTCTTGTGAAAACATGACTTCTGACAGCTGGGATTAATGAAGACAGCCTGAAAAGACACTTTGCTATTTAAGTTTGCCAATAAATGGGAAAAAAGAAAAGAGCTGCAGGATTTGTTGAGAGTCTTGTTGAAACACAGTACTGACCACAATTACATTGAAATAGGAAATGGCATCCTGAGACAAGAAGGTTAGGTTGTTGGTTTTTTTTTTAATTGACAATTATTTTTATTTACTTAAACATTGTGATTACAGATATGATTGTGATTAGGTTTCAGTCATGTAAAGAACACCCCCCTACATCAGTGCAAAGGTTAGGTTGTTTTAACAGAGCTAAAGCTCAGATGAGATGAGCTCTGGTGGAGAGGAGACATAAGATAATGCAGCTGGAAGGGCAGAGACCTGGGTTCAATCCCAGGACTGTCAGGAGTGATCCACCAGCACAGAGCCCTGAGTGAGACAGAGACTGAGCACTGCTGGGATGGCCCAAACACAAAACCATCAAAGTTCAAAAGAAAGCACAGCAGCTGCTGTGGAGGGTAGAGAAAGCAGCTTCCAAGTCATTGACCAATGAGTGTCAGGATGTCACCAGCTGGTTCCACAGACCCTAAACTCATCCCCCTGTCCTACTGCTCAATACAGCCTCCTCCTTCCCTCCACCTCTGGCCCTCAGTCCCCTAAGGGTATGTGCCTCCCTGTTCACTCACACTCAGGATCCTGGGACGAGGAGGCTGCTGACACAGAGGTTACTGTCCTCAAACAGGCCCCGTTGCGGGGGTCAGCAAAGGGTCCCAGAAACTGAGGATCAGCACATCAGGATCAATCCGAACAGATATTCCATGGGAAACATTGGCAGGGAGGTGTTCAAGAATGCAGCTAAATGGCAGAAAACTGGTATACTTAGACTTGTTAAAAGAAAACTCCACAAAATATTCAAGTATGTTTTGGGATTCCAAAAATGTTACCTGAGAATATCTAAGTGTAGGGGCCGGGCGGTGGCACTAGAGGTAAGGTGCCTGCCTTATCGCGCTAACCTTGGATGGACTGCGATTCGATCCCCCGTGCCCCATATGGTCCCCCAGGCCAGGGGTGACTTCTGAGCGAATAGCCAGGAGTAACCCGAGTGTCACTGGGTGTGGCCCAAAAACCAAAAAAAAAAAAAAAAAAAGAATATCTGAGTGTCACCCAAAGGGAAAACAGGAAAAAAAAAAGTTAAATGTTTGTGTCTTCTCTGTCTTCTTGCCTTTTTTTTTTTAGGTTTTTGGGTCACACCCGGCAGTGCTCAGGGGTTACTCCTGGCTCCATGCTCAGAAATTGCTCCTGGCAGGCATGGGGGACAATATGGGGCACCGAGATTCGAACCGATGACCTTTTGCATGAAAGGCAAATGCCTTACCTCCATGCTATCTCCCGGGCCCCTGTCTTCTTGCTTTTGAAAATATTTTTATATCACACCCAGCAGTGTTCCTAGCTTACAGTTGAGTCTGCTGAGAGTTCACTTCTCATGGCCTGAGGAGGAGGGATCATGGGGGAAAACCAGGAATGAACCCAGATGGGTCCCATGCAAAGCAAACTCTCACCTCTTTGTTGTCATATCGTTCTACCCCTTGCTCCCCATGTTTTTCTTCTTTAAAGGAAAAGTCTGCAGCACCGATTCTCCTCAACTCAAACCTCTTTCATGATCCCATCATGTCCGAGATATTTACAAACATGAACGTTAGTACAACCAGGAATCCTAATGCATTTGATAGGGTCCAGTGACCCCACAGAGGACTATAGCAACAAGGAAGTTAATACACAGGTGTGACTCTTTCAAATGTGAGCAGGAGAGGAGGAAACAGCACTCAGCAAACAGTATCCAGCACTGGAGCAAACATGTAAACCTGCAGGTCATAGAAAATTTCATGACTTCTGAGGCTGCAGTAGGAAATTGGTAAGGAGGGACCAATGAAAACAAGACTGAAAATTCCTAGACACCAAAAATGCAAGAGTGAGTAAAATCTTCATTGCTGAAGAACTGGAATGTGGCAGCTAAAAGAACAAGAGCCTAGAAGATGCCAATGAGGATATCAGCCATGATGAAACCAAAGAGAATTTTGCACTGGACTCAGAATCCAGCCCACCCTCCTCTGGCCTTGGGGTGTATGAACAAAATGAATGTCTCCACAGCCTAGAAACAGCAGCAGGGTTTGATGCATTCCTTGCAGGAGGCCTTTTATGGTTCAATCCCCAGCATGCAGGAAGGTCTTCATCAGCTCACCAGGAGTGAGAAGTTGCTGCAGATGTGTTAGCGTCCCTAAGCAAAAACCTTAGTGGGTCAGATAATTCTCACTAGGAATAAGAGGGTACACAAGGTGGACGAATATGAAATATGAAAAGAACTAAATGAGACCACACAAAATGCATTGTATGGGGACTCAAGTCAAGGGACGAGAGACAAATTTACTGTTCAGCTGATGACATTTATGAGCACAGGCTCTAGTATGCAGGTGTCGTCAGGGAGAACAAAGAGTAGGAGAGCAGTACAATGGGGAAACAGGTCTAGAATCTACATATCAACTGACTTTTCTACAGGTGAGAAAGAGCCTTGTTGGAGGTTGATAGTGGAAGTGTTTTGGGGTAAGCAGAAAAACAGGTTTATAAAGAAACCAGGAGGATAGGGGGCCGGGCAATGGCGCTGGAGATAAGGTGCCTTCGATAACCTAGGACGGACCTTGGTTCGATCCCCCGGTTCCCCATATGGTCCCCCGTGCCTGTCAGAAGTGACTTCTGAGCGAATAGATAGGAGTAACCCCTGAGCGTCATCGGGTGTGGCCCAAAAACCAAAAAAAAAAAAGAAAAAAAAAAAGAAACCAGGAGGATAGAGACAAAAATATTTATGATGTTTATCTAGTAGCCGGAAAATAGATTTTTGGGGGGACGGAAATAATTGTTTACCATCATAGAGCTAGACTCAGAAAAACAAGCTGCTGGCATCAGGTTATACGAGTCACAAATAAACTAGCCAGTGGGGAACTTTTGGTGGGCTTTGGTACTGACATTTCTTTGTAGGAAAGCTGAGGCCAAATTTCTATAGTGGCCAAATAGAGAAAATGTAATGTCACAGCCATGTAGGAAGTATGACAGAAATATCGCCAGTGATCCACGCAAATGGCCAATGATAGACCTCTAGACTGGCCTTCTAGCAGATATTTCTTGGGAGAAAAAATTAGACACTGCACTAGGAAGGCAAAAGCCACGTCTGGTGCGTGCCCCCCTAAGTGGGGGGGTAACAAAAAGTAGCCTGTGAGCCACAAACAAAGCCAAACAACAAAAGAATATCTCTCTTGAGACTGACTTTGACAACCAGAACTGAGCAGAACTTTTCCTGGGACTATCATGCCATAATGAGGAATTTTTATATTTCTAGTAGAAGACCAATAGAAAGCCATCCAAAATGCCATTTTCTTAGTGCTGATTGCTGTTTTGAAAATTCCCAAGTGGTATTTGACCAGAAGGCCCACTGGGAAGCTTGCCCCCCCCCCCCAGTGTGAATGGCTGGACTAATAATTCCTGAGAAAGATTTCTTGCACTGCTGAAAAGGACTGATCCTCTTCATGGCCTGTTAAATATTCTTCTTCTCCCTTGATGGTCTTAGGATTGGCTCATAATAAAACAAAGAGTACAAAAAGTTTTAACTGGGGATGATGGTGGAGGCAAAGGAACTTGTCATCCTATGTTTTATCTACCTTAACATAGACTTTGTGGGGAAGAGATGCACTGAAGGAAATGGATTTGGACAATATGGTAACTGAACATCTAAGAAATGAGTTATAAATGTTTTCCTGGGGCCGGGCGGTGGCGCTGCAGGTAAGGTGCCTGCGCTAACCTAGGACGGACCTCGGTTCGATCCCCCGGTTCCCCATATGGTTCCCCGTGCCTGCCAGGAGCGACTTCTGAGCGAATAGCCAGGAGTAACCCCTGAGTGTCACGGGTGTGGCCCAAAAACCAAAAACAAACAAACAAACAAACAAAATGTTTTCCTGGGGCCGGCGAGATAGCCATGAAGGTAAGGTGTTTGCATTCCATGCAGAAAGACAGTGGTTCAAATCCCGGTATCCCATATGGTCCCCTGTGCCTGCCAGGGGCGATTTCTGAGCATAGAGCCAGGAGTAACCCCTGAGCGTGCCGGGTGTGGCCCAAAAACCAAAATAAAAAAGTGTTTTCCTATTCCAGCATTCAAACCACCTTCCATCCTGGATCAGCTGAGTCTAAGGCAAATGCCCTACTGCTGTGCCATCTCTCAGGCCCCTGTGAAAAACGTTTAAGAAGCCCTGTAAAAAAATGTTTTCCTAGATCTCCTATAAGTCACTGCTTAATATTACGCATAAAATAATAAGCCTGTTGGATATATATAGAAAACTGCAAGTAATCAAATATCTGGGGCAAGAAAATATATAGGTATTTAACAACTAGAAATTCAAATAAATAAATAAATGCACTTAGTTAGTTTTTCTATTCTTTTTATTCGAATTGGATCCTTCCCAGGTGGGCCGCATACAAGGCAAAAATGCCCTGCTGCTGTGCCATCTTTCTCTCTGGCACAAGTTGCCATTTTGATGTGCATTTCCCTGATCGTCCACAAGGGGAGGCATTTTCTACCGATCTCTGGCCATTTGCTGCATGCAAGTCTATTGAAATGGAAAGACAAATCTGACCCAAGACCAGGGCCATCCTCAATGACTTCCTGATGGGCTGTGAGCTCATCCACACATAGCTCATTCCGGGGATCTGGTTGTCAACATTCTTTGCATTTTGGTGCCTTAGTGCCTTAGGGAGGGTGGGGCACAGGTGACCCATTATTTTGAGGGTGTTTATCACTGCCTCTTCCTCCCCCTCCCCTGCAGCCTCCCAGCACCATTGGCCATTTATGGGCATGTGCTGATCTCAATTTCCCATCACTAACAGGTGGATGGAATAGTCTGAATCACTGGTTTCCCAGAGAAACATTCGAGAATGTTCAAGAACATTCCAGAACACAGATTCAAACACCTCTCAGATGCTCTCCTGGGGCCTGGCAGAGCTGAGAATAAATGTCAGAGATGATGATGTCAGAGATGATGATGTCAGAGATGATGTCAGAAGCTGATGAAAACCTAGAAGGAAACCTTCCTACCCACTCCTGCTCACTTTTGTAGGTTCCTCTTCCAGGAGGTAAATCTGGAATGTCCTGAAAACCTGAGGGTTTCACACAGTTCTGAGGAGATGGAGATGAGGGTAGTGGGGGGGTCCCTGCTGCTGACCACCCCCCTCCCTCAGGGCTTCTGTACCTGCTTACCTGAGACCCAGTGAGCCCTCAGCCCACTTTTTTATCGCCTCCTCACAAGGCCTGGGGTGATGATGTCCCCTGACCAGGAGGCAGCCGGTCATTGTGTCCAGGCTGTTCTGTAGGTGGAGAAAAGGGGCTGCATGGGACAAGGATTGAAAGCTGCAGGGCCCTGTGTCCTTCAAAGTGGACATCTGGGGCTGGAGCAATAGCACAGCGGGGAGGGCATTTGCCTTGCATGCTACCTACCCGGGTTTGATCCCCGACATCCATAGGGTCCCCTGAGCATGCTGGGAGCAATTCCTGAGTGCAGAGTCAGGAGAACTTTTGAATGTAGTGTCCCCCCCAAAAAAAAGGAAAGTGGACATCCCAATAATTTATTTATATAATTTATTTATTGATTAATCAGTTGGTTTTTGGGCCACACCCAGTGAAGCTCAGGGATTACTCCTGGCCACACACAGCTGCACTGTAGGGGTACTCCTGGTTCTGCTTTGAGAAATCGCTCCTGGCAGACTTGGGGGACATATGGGTTGCTGGGAATCAAACCCGGAGTCTGTCCCGGGTTGGCCTTGTGCAAGGCAAAAACCCTACCGCTGTGCTATCACTCCAGTCTCTGTATTTTTTTAATTTCAATATAATTATTTAATATATTCAATATAATTGAATATAATATCCAATATAATTATTTATTTAAGCAGCATGGTTACAAAATTTTTATTGAGGACCAGAGTGGGAGGGCGTTTGCCTTGCACGTAGTCAAATAAACAAAATACAAATGCAACAAAAATACAAATAATACAAATAAACTATATGTGTATATATAAATATAAATAGAATATAAATATATACAATATATAAATATATAATATATAAATTTATATATATATATATATATATATATATATATAAACCACTAGTTCCCACCTCGTTTTATCCAAGAAAGCTACGCCTTCCCCAAAACTCCTCCCACTCCACTGTCTAATTCTTGTTTTGCCACCTCACGGGGTACTGCTTACCCATTGCTCCTGACAGTGTTCTGGGGACTATATTGAATGTCAGGCACCAGGTGTTGCCTCACCCCCTAGCTATAGATAATTACCTGAGCCCTGCCCATATCTGGGTGAGGCTTTGGGAACCGGATACTTTACCTGCAGACCCTGCCCATCTCCTGGGAGGGGTCTTGGAAGGGTATATAGGTCTGCCCTTTTGCCCTTTTGGATTCCCTTTTGGCCCTTTGCCTGCTCCTTTGGATTCTGGCCAAGATGTAGGTCAGAGGTGACATGGATGAAAGAAGATGCAGGGCTAACTTAAATGGTAAAAACCACATCTGCTGGCTAGGATGAATAAAGATGTTATCTCTCATGAAGCCTGCCTGTGAGTAAGTCTAATTCTTGCCCACGACCATCTGAGATGCTGACCCGACGGTTAGTGGGGGCTGAAGCCACATGGCCTGGGATGGTGAGCCAAGGCCTTCCTCACCATCCAGCACCATCCTAAGAGCTGTTTTTCTTTACCAGGGACCAAGCTCGGGTCAGCCATGTGCAAGGCAAGCGCCCTAGCTGTTTCGTGCTCAGGGCTCACTGCTGGTCATACTCAGGGGACCATACTCAGTGGTGCTGCTGGGGTCAGCTGAGTATATGGTAGGTGTCTTAGACCCTGTACTATATCGTGTCCCTGAAATCCCTTCGACTCTACCCTCCCCATATTTTGGCCCCGCTTCCCTGCTCTTTGTTCCAATCCAGCAGACCATACCCTTCAAAACAGAACCTCCTTCACTACCCTACTTTGAAGATTATTGCCTTTCCCTCAAATTATTATCATCAAATTATGCTCATCCTCAGGTTCTGTCCCTCAACGATCTGCCCCCAGGAATTTGCATAAGCATGTGTCCCTGGCTTGGGCCAAGCAGAGATGTGATGCCACCAGGCCCGTCCAGACAGTACATCCCAGATGACGTCCAATACCAAGTTCATGAACTAGCCCTCGGCCTGGCAAGGCAGAATGGTAAACCTCAGACTTCGTAGGAACCAGCTGTCAATCAATCGAGATGCCTTCCTGGAGCCTCTGTAGGCAAAGTCACCCAGAGTTTGCAACATAGCTAGAGTGCCCTCGACGTGTAGGCAGTGGTCGGTTGGTGCCACTGGAATCCTGGATTTGCTCAAGATGGTCCTTGGTACTGAAGGCCAAGGTGCTGGCATGGCTCAGAAGGGCCTGGGCATCCTGCAGGTCCAGGGCGTCCTGCACAGGGGCTGGCAGGTGGCATGCACCTAAGAGGGCAGCTCATGCCCAGCCTTGACTGTCCAAGACGTTGAAGAAAATTCAGCCTGGGAGCAACCCAAAGAGCTGCGGCATCCCACAATGTGTGTCCTCCAGGTGCATGCACCTGTCTTACACCTTGGAGGCCACTGGTTTAGGTGGTTTAGCTGGACGCACATCTGCTCACCGAGAATCCTGAGCCTTTACTCCACCTCCTCTTCTTCCTCCACTGCCTCCTTTCCTTTTGAGTTGGTCAAAGGCGCTCCTGCAGGCGGGTCAGTTGAGGTCATCCCTTATCCTGGCATCCACTTATGTACCCTCCCCTCGTTAATCCACATTCATGTCCAGTTATTAATCCAATTATTTCTATGCCCCATGCCCTTGACCTGTAATTTTAGGTCGAATCAGGGATTGGACTCTGTAATTTCCTTTCTCCATACCTTAAAAGGCAAGTTCGGTATCTGTATTGGGGAAGATGGTAATAGTAGCAAACTCGCACTTAAAAACAATTAATTTAGGGGAGGTTGAGCATCTGGTGGTGCTCAGAAATTACTTTTGGCAGACTCAGGGGGCCATATGAGATGCCAGGAGTTGAACCTCTGTGTGAAAAGCAAAATGGGCAAAGCAAATGCCCTCCTCGCTTATTATTTCCAATTTATGGAGTAGGACACAGACTCACAGAAGAAACCAAACTGCATTTATTGGACATGAATATGTGACATTAGACCATATGCTTCTTGTAGTAAGGCTCTGGGTTCCATCCCCAGCACTGCAAATAAAATAAATACCCAACCATGGGCCAGAGAGATAACACAGCGTTAGCGAATTTGCCTCGCACGTGGCCGACCCAACACAGAGAAGGTGGTTTGAATCCCGGCCTCCCATATGGTCCCCCTGAGCCTGCCAGGAGCAATTTCTGAGCATAAAGCCAGGAGTAACCCCTGAATGCTGCTGGGTGTGACCCCCCCTCCCAAGAAAGAAAAACAAAAAAATAAATACCCAACCAATGGGGTCTGCTGTATAGGATTCTAGAATCTGTTTTACTGGGCCATATTAGATTATTAGATTATTACTCTGTCCTTATTGCCCCACCTGGGGGTGGTTTCTGTACTCAATAAAAACCATAGTTCTGGGACTGGAGAGGTAGCACAGTGGCGTTTGCCTTGCAAGCAGCCGATCCAGGACCAAAGGTGGTTGGTTCGAATTCTGGTGTCCCATATAGTCCCCTGTGCCTGCCAGGAGCTATTTCTGAGCAGACAGCCAGGAGCAACCCCTGGCTGTAGCCGGTTGTAGCCCTAAATAAATAAATAAATAAATAAATAAATAAATAACAAAAAAACCATAGTTCTATGGGGCCGATGAGGTGGTGCTAGAGGTAAGGTGTCTGCCTTGCAAGCACTAGCCAAGGAAGGACCGAGATTCAATCCCCGGCTTCCCATATGGTCTTCCAAGTCAGGGGTAATTTCTGAGCACTTAGCCAGGAGTAACCCCTGAGCATCAAATGGGTATGGCCAGAAAAAAAAAAACATAGTTCTGGCAGGCAACTCGCTCTTGACATGAGATAGATGATTGCCAGACTATACTTGTTTCATCCTCAGCCTGGTCTGGATTATTTCATGTGCAACCCTACTTTAGGGTTCACCTGGGGTTAGAGATAAGGCACATGGGGTGATTTTAACAGGGCCAGAGAAATATAACAGGAAAGTAGGAACTTGCCTTGCATGCATTTGGCACCAAAAAAATTACCTCTGGCACAGCTGGGTGGCTGGATGTGACCCAACCCACCAACCAACTCAAAAAAATATATATTTCATGTTCCCAACACAACACACTTGGTTTCTGGTTTTCTGGTTTTCAGCCCTGATAATTCAAGTTCCCCTAAGTGGTCTCAGTAAATGGTTTGGGGTTATCCCTGTCAGTGCTCAGGGATCACTTTTGACAGAGTCCAGCAATCTTATGTGGTGCTGGGAATTGAACTCAAGTTGACCTCTTGCACTACAAATGCCCAACCTGCTGTACTATTGCTCTAGCCCAGTATCTAAATATTCATTTATTTATTTTTTGGTTTTGGGGTCACACCTGGAGGCACTCAGGGGTTACTCCTGGCTCTGTACTCAGAAATCACCCCTGGCAGGCTCAGGGGACCATATGGGATGCTGGGGATAGAACCAGGGTCTGTCCTGTGTTGGCCACATGCTAGTCAAACGCCCCACAGCTGTGCTATTTCTCTGTTTCCCCCCCCCCCATCAAAAATTTCAACTCCTGAATTTCTTTAATTTCACCCCCTTTGCTCTATATCTTGTTCTGGTGATTTAGTATTTTTTCCAGGTACAAAGTTAGTCTCAGGGTCACAACTTTTGATTTCATCTATTAATATTCAATCTATTCAAAGGGAGACAACCTCCCCTTGCCCCAATTCACGGCCTCTCCCTTACTTGTTCTTTCCAGTTGCCTCTGGTTTTCACCTTTATTTAGCCTCTTTCAGGTTAAACGTGTGCAACTCTGAATTCCTTTCTTTTTTTGGGGGGGAGGTGTGTATAAGGCCATACTTGGAGGTGCTCAGTGGTTACTTGTGTCTCAGCATTCAGGAATCAAGCCTGGCCTTGGTCCGGGGACCATATAGATAGGATGTCAGGGAATTGAACCAAGGTCGGTCACATGCCAGCCCCCCAACACTCAATATTTCTAAATTGACTTAAAACCCAACCCCTCACCTCCTCTCAGCACTTCAAGAATTGTCATTTCTTTCCACCTTCCTTGCAGATCACCTAGAATTCAAGTTCAGATTCTACTCCCAGAAGTGTGGAAACTGGCCAAAATGATTAGAAACTGGCCAATTTTGCACCTGTCTTGCACAAGCAGGTAGATGTAGCTTTGATTCCGGGCAGCCCATATGGGTCCCCTGAGACCGCTAGGAGTGAATCCTGAGTGCAAAACCAAGAGTAAGTTTCAAGCACATCGGATGTGGCCTCAAAAGCAAAAACCAAAAAGCACAAACAAAAGAACAGTGAAAGATTTGCACCCACTCCCTCAATGACACCCCTCACTGAGCCCAAACAACCCTCTCTCATATACACTGTCCTGCAGTCTCTCCTCTTATTTGGGGGTGTTGGGTCACACACTCAGGGGTTACTCCTGGTTCTGTGCTCAGAAATTGCTCCTGGCAGGCTTGGGGGACCATAGGGGATGCCGGGGATCGAACACGGTTCCGTCCGGGGTAGGCCACATAGAAGGCAAAGGCCCTACCACTAAGCTATTTCTTTAACACCTCTCTTTATTTTAGGTGAAATGGGGCGTGGTCTAAAGAATGTAGGCGGAGCTTAGAGCGAGGTCAGAGGCTAGTCTAAGCTCCGCCCATATCCTCTAGACCACGCCCTTATTTTTGCATAAACCGCGCCCTCCAAACGCCTGGTTGGCGGGGCTACGCCCTTACGCTTATAGACCACGCCCCTCGCTTCGCCTTCTCAGGATTGGTCCCTCTCCGCCGTGGTCCCGCCCCCGGCCCACGCCGCAGTGATTCGCCGCCCAAGGATGTGGGCGGAGCTTAGAGCGAAGGACCAGCGCGCGGATCTAAGCTCCGCACGCATTCTCTAAGCCGTATCTGTTTTGCATAAACCACGCCCTCCAGACAACTTATTGGAGGGGCATCCTATAGCCACGCCCCTCCGCTATTAACCACGCCTTTGCCTTCTCGTGATTGGTCCCTCCCGCGGTGGCCCCGCCCCGGGTCCGCGCCGCAGTGATTCTCCGCCGCGCGCGGCCCCGCCCGCCCCGGCCGAGCGGAGCCGAGGAGAGGGCGGCGGCGGCGGCGGCGGCGGCTCAGGAGCGGGGCCTGCCTGGAGGAGGCGGCCTGCGGCGGGGATGGCGGCGGCGCTGGCGTCGTGGGCGCGGCGGAGATGAGCGCCGTTGGCCCCAGGCCCAGGCGGGCGGCGTGGCCGGAGTGGGCGGGGGTCCCGATGCAGGCCCGAGGGGGGCCATGGGGCAGGTCCTGCCGGTCTTCGCCCACTGCAGTGAGTAGCGGTGCTCGGGTCTGGATGTTGGGGTGCAGGGGTGCTCCCCAGCGGGATCCCCTTGCAGCCGATCCCCGTGCGAACGGGCCTGGGGTGGAGGCGAAGAAGCAAGACAAAGGAAGCCCTCCCCTCCCCCCAGATCCGGACCCACGACCGGGCCCACCTGACCCGCAGGGCCGGCTGGAGGTCGGGGGGACCCCAGGGGATCGGGAAGAAGCTAGCAGGGCGCCCCGATCGGCCTCCAGGCCCCGCCCGGGTGTGCAGAGCTCTGGTCGGGAGCTGTCCCCTCGCTCTGGTGCTGGAGGCAGCTGGCAGGGAGGAGAGTTAGAAAGGAGAGGCCCAGGCAGGATCCAGCCTAGGGGTCTGTCTGTCTGGCTCCCCCTGCACCCCCAAATCCATCCCTGCACCCCGGCTCCATTTCCAGCATGCACCCCTTGGCCGCAGGAAGCACCCAGCCCTGGGTCAGGCCCAGGATTTGAGCTGTTTTTGTTGATTTATTTTTATTTCTTAACCCCAGAGTAGTAATCCTGGAAGCGACATTCCTCCCCAGCCCCTCCACCTTTTGCCCTACGCCTCCAGATTCCCCAGTGGGGGGGCTGGGGGCGTCCAATTTCAACCTCCAAAGGGTATAAACAGCATCTACTCCAGGCAGATCTTCAAGTCAGCCTGGAAGGAGAAGAAGTGGATTTCACCCAGAAGCTCCCAGGCTGTCCCTTCTTTGCTATCTCTCAGCCCAGGGTTCTTTCACACCCCCTGTCCAACCTTCTCTGGTCTGACACCCCTCTTTTCACCTCGAATCTTTTGCATGTCTTGGGAGTCCAGGCGTCAACATTTCCGAGAACTGGTCATTTCAGCGTTGAAGATAATTATCTTTTTTTGGTGTGCGATCTTGTGCTTGACTCGGCTGGCTTAGGAAAGCTTTCTGTCTGGTTCTTTCCACCTTTGCTTTTATTCTCACCACCCTCTGCCTCGATTGCCCTGCTCCAGTCATACCTTCTCTTACTCTGCTCCTCACAATTGCAGAGCCTGCTACAGGGCCTTTGCACTGGTCCATTCTGCATACATTTTCTGCACGACTTCCTCATTTCATTCTCGTCTCTGCTCAAAAGCCATTCTACTATTCTCGCATCCCTTCCCGTTCTTTTCCTTTATCTGCTTTGCTTTTCCATGTATTGAGCACCCATGTTATGGTTGTTTTTGTGATTGTTGTTGTTTTTGGTTTTTGGGTCACACCCAGCAGCATTCAGGGGTTACTTCGGGCTTTGCACTCAGAAATCGCTCCTGGCAGGCTCGAGGGACCGTATGGAATACTAATGATGGAAACGGGGTCTGTTCTGGGTTGGCCGCATGCAAGGCAAAAGCCCTACTGATGTGCTATCTCTCCAGCCACCCCTCCCCACCGTGTTGTGTTTAATTCCTTCCATACCTCCATGGATTTAAAAGGCTGGGATGCCAGGGATCAAATCGAGGTCTGTCCCAGGTCATCCGCATGCAAGGCTAATACCCTGCCACTGTGCTGTCTCTCCGACCCCTAGTCTCAAGGTCTAACACAGTGCCCAGAGCAGTACAGGGCTTTTTGTTGTTGTTGTTTGTTTGGTTTGGTTTTGGGGGGGTCACACCCTGCAGCGCTCGGGGGCTGCTCTTGGTTCTATGCTCAGAAATTGCCCCAGCAGGCTCGGGGACCATATGGGATGCCGGGATTCCAACCACCATCCTTCTGTATGCAAGGCAAATGCCTTACCACTGTGCTATCTCTCCTGCCCCCAGTGCAGGGCTTTACTAAATATGATGGATATTTTTGTTTTGTTTTGTGTCACACCCAGTGGCATTCAGGGGTTACTACTGGTTCTGTGCTCAGAAGTCTATCGGGACAGGGTTTGGGGACCATATAGGATGCCGGGATTTGCACCACTGTTCGAATCAGCTGAGTGTAGGCAAAGCCCAACTGCTGTGCTATCTCTCCGACCCGGATCATTTTTATTTATTTATTTTTTGTGTGAACTGAAATCTTTAAAAAAACTTCTACTGTGAGGGACCGGAGAGATAGTCCAGCAAATGGAGCGCTTTGCCTTGCATGACCCAACCTGAGTTCAACCTGGTCGATCTTCAGCATCTTATGCGGTCCCTGGAGTAGTTCCAGAGTACAGTCAGGAGCGATCACTGAGCATGTGACATAAGACCCAAAAACTAAAAAGAGAAGGAACCAAGACTTATAATGTGAAAACTCTTCAGATAGAATGCCTGGTTTTAAGACTGAAATTTTATTGCAGCGAAATCAAGATGTAATTGTATGTGGAATGTTCTCCAGCTTTTGTGACTCAAATCTAAGATGCCTTAATTCGGGCAATCAAAGTTTTTTGGGGGGGACAGAGCGGTGGCACAAGCGATAGGGTGTTTGCCTTGCTCACACTAGCTTAGGACAGATGGTCCATATGGTCCTGCCAAGCCAGGAGTAATTTCTGAGTGCATAGCCAGGAGTAACTCTGAGCATTACCAGGTGTGGCCCAAAATCCAAAAAAAATTTTTTTCTGCAGGCACTTTATTTTTTTTAGGGGGGATGAGGTTTGGGTCATATCAGACAATACTTCTGGCTCTGCATTTAGGAGTTACTCTTGGCAGGCTTTGGGAGGGGGGGCCTATGAGATGGAACCCAGATTGGCCTTAGGCAAAATCGAACTCCCTCTCTGCTGTCCTATTGCTCCAGTCTTGGTCTTAGGGATCGGCCACCTTTATAGGATTCAAGACAAAAAAAAAAAAAAAAAAAAGGATTCAAGACCGTCTAAATTCTTGAATTCCTTCCTTGTCACAGAAGAAGCTCCATCGACAGCCTCCTCTACTCCGGACTCCACAGAAGGTAAGTGGAGGACAGCAGGGGCACGTAGGAACTTGGGAGGACCGGGAAATGAGGATACTCAGAACTAGCTTAAAGAGGTTGAAAATTCTACCAGAGTTGCTCAGGAGTCTTTCCTGCAGGTGGAAACGACGACTCGGAATTTCGGGAGCTGCACACAGCCCGGGAATTCTCAGAGGAGGAGGACGACGAAGAGACCACGTCGCAGGACTGGGGCACCCCCCGAGAGCTGACTTTCTCCTACATCGCCTTCGACGGTGCCGTGGGCTCTGGAGCCCGCCGGGATTCGCTAGCCCGACGCCCCCGACCCCAGGGCCGATCGGTCTCAGAACCTCGAGACCCAGCCCCCCAGCCAGGCCTCGGGGACAGTTTGGAGAGCATCCCCAGCCTGAGTCAGTCCCCGGAACCCGGGCGCCCCAGCAGCGAGCTGGACCCGGCGGTGCCCATCACCACCACCACCGCCGATCGCCCGCTGGAGGACTTGCGGCTCCGCCTGGATCGGCTGGGCTGGGCGGCTCGGGGCTCGGCGTCCGGGGAGGACTCGGACACCACGAGCTCCACCAGCCCACTAGAGGACGAAGAAGAGCCCGAAGAAGCCGAGAGGCTGCTGGAGGCGAGTACAGGTGAGATTTGGGGGGATGTCTGCTGGGGTTGGGGGGAGGCTGATCCCTTCTCGGAGCATCCCCCACAAGCTCACAGCGTTCTCGTTCGCTCGCCGCAGATTTGGATCGACAGATCGGGGGGCTCGCCCGGCCATCGCCGCTGCAAAGTCCCACTGCTGGTAGCTCCAGGGCCTGCACCCCGTCTCCTCCTCCCGGGTCGGCTGGTCCCAACTGTGCAATTGACCAGCTCTCGCGGAAGCAGTGGGAGGAGCCAAGGGGGCAGCTGGAGCGGGAGCCAATCAGAGAACAGAGCCTCGTTAGCGCCGACCAATCAGGATTAGCGCTGGAGCCACGCCCTCGAGGTAGTAATTGACAAGGGGTGAAATTGACTAGGATGGATGGATCCTAGCCCCTTAAGGGACCAACTTTTCATGGGAAAGTTGGAAAGATAAGGGATTGCTATTAATTTATATGCCTTATAAACTTATATTCCTTATAAAATTATATTATATATTATAAATATATTCCTTATATTTCTTATAAAATTTTGTTCCTGTTGTTTAAGATTGCCATTTGGATTCTTTTAGTTGTTTTTATTTTTTTTCTGTTTGTTTGTTTGTTTGTTTTGGGCAGTCAGATCCATTGGTACTTAGTTTTATTTTATTTTTTGGTTTTTGGGTTACACTCGGCAGCGCTCACAGGTTCCTCTTGTCTCTATCCTCAGAAGTCGTTCTTAGCAGGTTTGGGGGACCATACGGGATGCCGGGATTCGAACCAACCACCGTCCTTCTGCATGCAAGGCAAATACCCTACCTCCATGCTATCTCTCCGGCTGGGTGCTTAGGTTTTAACTCTGTATTTAAGGATCTACTCCTAGCAGGACTTGGTGGAACCAGATGGGGTGTTGGGGATCATGGAACCCAGTGAGGTTCCTCTCAGTTGCAATGTTTCTGCAGCCTAGGGGTGATGGAGTTTTTGTGCCCTTTAGAAACCTAACTCTCATTTTTAGTATTATGATGGGTTGGTGACTGAAAAAAAAAAAAGCAAATGATTTTTGTTTTTTGTTTGGGGGCTACACCCTCCAGTGCTCAGGGGTTACTTTTTGTTTGTTTGTGCTTTGTTTCTGGGCCACACCTGGCAGTGTTCAGGGGTGACCCCTGGCTCCGAGCCCAGGAATTACTCCTCCTGGTGGTGCTCAGGGGAATCATATGAGATCCTGGAGATCGATTCCAGGTCAACTGTGTCCAAGGCAAGCAACTTAGTCCACTGTATTATCTCTCCCTTCCCCTCTGCAAAAAGTGTGTTTTTGCAGGGGGTGTTCCACCTAGAGGCCGAGTTTGGGCTGTGCAAATCATAAACCCATCACTCTCATTATCCCCTTTTTTGGGGTCATAGTTGATCAGTCAGAGGGGACCCCTTTTAGGAACCCTCCTCCACCGTCCGATCTACCCACTGTTATTGCAAACCGCCCAGCCTGGTTTAAAATCGGCTCAGACTCCCGCCCTGGGGTGTCCCCAGGCTGGCGCTCTCAGCTTGGGGCTTCGGGTTGTTTACCGAGAGCCACCCGGGTTTGGAACTGTCCCCACCTCTTGGGCGAGCTATTGGCTGGGCCCAGAGGGTCCCGCCTCCCTCCAGTCCCTCCTCCCGCCATCGAGGTGGGCCAAGTCCCCCAGAAGCCCGGGAGGCCTGCAGCAGAGTCCCGAGAGCCAAGATGCGGGGTACCGGTGGGTCCAACCGTGCTGGCTGCGATGGGGGGTGGGTGGGGCACGGCTGACCGGGTTCGGAATCGCTCAGAACCCTTCCCCCCAAAAATGGGGGAGAGGCCTTTTCTTCTGGGCCCTGGATTCCCCAGGGCCCGCAGCCTGGGGGCCAAAGTAGAGTGGGAGAGATTACAGGGGTGTCCAGGGCGCTTGGGGAGCAATCGTGGGATGTCCCGCGTTCTGCGTGCTGGGGCCTTCGGGGTTCCAGAGAGGGGGACCCCCCTCCCCCAGCGGCAGGCCCAGGCGGCGCTGTCACTCAGGATCTGGCCCAGGCTGCACAGCTGTGAGCCAGGCTCCCTTCCCCCCAGGGCCTAAACTTAGCCCCCGCCTCAGGCGACCCGGTCCCTCCCCCACGCACTGGCACCCCGGGAGCTTGCAAGGTGCAAGGTGGCATGGGGGGACCTGGGGACACCAGACAAGGATAAGCCGCTTGTTTTGCACGCAGCTGATCTGTTTGTGGGATCCCAGGAGACTCCCTGAGCACCCCGGGGGTGTGCCCCAATCCCACCCACTCCACCCCCCAAAAATGAAGGATGTCAGGTTGAGCAGGACAGAGGTGCTGCACCAGCGCTGGACAATGGAAGAAGGGTTTGGAAGGAAACAGAAAACTGGGACTCTGAATATGTGGCTTTGGTAGGAGAGCTATTGAGGTTTTAGAGGGCTGGGATCAACCTTTGGGGTTCTGAGGTCTGTGTCAGGCTGAAGCTTAAAAGTTGGATACAGACATAATGACATTTCTCCATTTATTTTAATTTTTGAGGGGTTTTTTTGGGGGGGGTCCACACCTGGCACTGCTCAGGGGTTATTCCTGGCTCTGTTCTCAGGAGTCATTCCTGGCAGCCTCAGGGAATGCTGGGGATAGAACCTAGGTTACCCGGGGCAAGGTATATGCTCTCCCCTTTGTGCTATCTCTCTACCCCACCTTGACTTACCTCTTTTATTTATTTATTTTTTTTTTTTGGCTTTTGACTTTTGGCTTTCAGGGGTTACTCCTGGTTTGGGGGACCATATGGGACACTACACCGGGGGATCGAACTGTGATCCATCCTAGTCCAAAGGCTTGCGCCAACAGCTCTGGCCCTTTGACTTGCTTTTATTTATTTATTTTTGTAATTTGGGGGTTATTTGTTTTAGTTTTTTGTTCGTTTTGGTTTGGTTTTGGGGTCACACCTGGTGGTACTCAGGGGTTACTCCTGGCAGGTTCTGGGGACTATATGGGATGCTAGGAATGGAACCCAGGTCGGTCACATGCAAGGCAAATGCCCTCCTTGCTGTGTTCTCGATGGTTTGTTTGTTTTTTTGTTTGTTTGTTTGTTTTTTGAGGGGGGCACAACCAATGATACTCTGGGATAATTCCTGACCTTGCACTCAAAAATTACTTACTCCTGGCAAGTGTTCAGGAAACCATATGGGGTGTCGGGGATCGAACTCAGGTAAAGGATCACGTGGTGGGACAGCTCATGCCCCTTTCCCCTCTTTCCTTAGGAAGGGACCTGTCTTGCCCTGCTTGGCTTTTAGGATTTAGAACACAAAGTATCTGGAGAGGACAAAGATGACCTTGCTTGTTTGGTTGGTTTATTTATTTTGGGGCTGGGTCTCTACTCAAGAGTAACTCCTGGCTACCTTGGGGGACTCTGTGGGATGCTGAGGATCGAACCCGGGTTGGCTGAGTGCAAGGCAAATGCCGTTCCCTCTGTGCTATCACTCTGGCCCTGTGGAGGTCTTGCTTTATAGATAGGTCACACCTGCAAACTTTCCAGAGACCCAGAGCTCCTGGGGTGGGACAGAGACAGGGAAAAGTCTCTGACTGCTCCTGGATATAGGCAGTAGGAGCCCAGAGAGATATTACAGGAATTAGGCACTTGCCTGGCACCCAGCTGGTCCTGGTTCAGGCCCCAATACTGGTGTGCTACCTGGAATAGCCCCTCATAGAGCACTAGGGGTATAACCCAAAACAAATAACAAGGCTGGGGACTGGAGAGATAGCACAGCAGTACGGCATTTGCCTTGCACGCAGCTGAGCTGTGAAGGACCCAGTTTTGATTCCCGGCATCTCATATAGTCCATGGAGTTTACCATGAGTGATTTCTGAGCACAGAGCCAGGAGTGACCACTGAGCGCCGCTAGATATGGCCCAGAAACCATTCAATCAATCAATCAATGAAGTTTTCAAAAATATTAAAAGAAAAAAAAACTAACAAGGACAAGAGGGCTGGAGCAATAGAACAAAAAAATTTAAAAAAAAAATTTTTTTTATAGGGCTGGAGAATTAGTACTGTGGGAGGGTGCTTGCCTTGCACAGACCTCACTCAATTTGATCCCTGGCACTTGCATATGGTTCTCCTAGCACCACCAGGAATAACACCCCGCATTTCCAAGTGTGGTTCAAAAACAAAAGTAAGGGGGCCGGAGAGATAGCATGGAGGTAGGCTGTCTGCCTTGCATGCAGAATGACAGCAGTTCGAATCTTGGCATCTCATATGGTCCCCTGAGCCTGCCAGGAGCGATTTCTGAGAGTAGAGCCAGGAGAAACCCCTGAGCGCTGCCAGGTGTGACCCAAAAGCAAACACAAACAAAAACAAAAGTAAAAGAAGCTCCAGGAGTAGTACATATTTCATATGTATGAGGTTCTGGTTCTTTTGTTTTGTTTTGTTTTGTTTGTTTTGGGGTTCATGGTTTTTCCTGGCTCTGTATCCAGAAATCGCTCCTGGCAGGCTCAGGGAATCCTAAGGGATGCTGGGGATCAAACCAGATTCTGTCCCAGGTTAGCTGCATGCAAGGCAAATGCCTTACCGCTGTGCTATCACTAGGTCCTGAGGTCCTGGTTCTAATCCTGGTATAACACCCCAAAAAGAAGGTTGGATTGGGGAAGAGGAGAGTGCTGACTTATTTTTGTTCATTTATGTATTTTTGGAGTTTAGCCATACCTCATGGTTTCAGGAATTACTCCTGGCAGGCTCAGGGGGACCCTATAGGATGCTGGGGAACAAACCTAGATCTGCCATGTACAAGGCAAATGCCTTCCCCGCTGTACCCCAAATTTCTTTTGCTTTTGTTTTTCTGAACTCTGATTTTTTCGGGGGCAAGTTTGGTTTGGTTTGGGGACACACTGGCAATGCTCAGGGTTTACTCCAGTTCTGTATTCAGGAATTACTCCATATGGGATGTCAGGAATCAAACCCCAGTTGTCCATGTTCAAGGCAAACATCCTACCTATTCTATTATCACTCTGGCACCCACACTGCTGATTTGGGATGGGGGGGGAAGGCAAAAGGTTGGGCCACCCCTGGCTGTGCTTAAGGCTTTCGCTGGGTCTGATCTTAAGGACTCCCCTCTCTCGTGGTGTTCAGGGAACCACATGCAGTGTCTGGAATTGAACCCCTTCCAGACATGTGTCTGAGCCCCTGTACCATCACACTAGCCCTGGGATCAGGGATGTCATTTGGAGATAAGTCAGTGCAGAGGTTTTGCACTCAGGAGCCCAAGTTTAATCCTGAGGGTACTTGCCTCGAATGTGGCCGATCTGGGTTGATTCCCAGCAGCTATAAGATCCCTCAGACACTGCCAAGATTAATCCTAGAGCACAGACTCGGGAGTAAGCCCTGATCAACACAGATTGTGGCCCCAAAACAAAACCAAAAATGGGATGGGCTGGAGCAATAACATAGCGGTAGGGCATTTGCCTTGCATGTTATTGACCCAGAATGGACCTGGGTTTAATCCCTAACATCCCATTTGATCCGGACATCCCTGCCAGGAGCGATTTCTGAATGCAGAACTGGGAGGAACCCCTGAGCGTCGCTGGGTGTAGCACAAAACACCCCCCCCCCAAAATGAGGAACAGTGGCAAAGAGATAATATAGAGGTGAAGGTGACTTACTAGCATGCGACAGACCCCAGTTCTGTATCCTGTATCCCCTTGACTCCTGAACACTGCTGGGAACAACCTCTGAATAGTCAAGAGTAGTCCCGAAGCATCACTGTGTGTAGCCCCACACCCCTCTAAAAATAACTGGAGGCATCACAGAGATTGGGCAGCTGGTGGGACACTTGTATTGCATAGTGCCAACCTAGGTTCAAACCCTGGCACTTCTAGGGTACCCTATACCCCACTAGGAGTGATCTGTGAGCTCAGAGACAGAAGTAAGACCAGAGCACCACCAGGTGTGGCCCCACAACAAAACAAAACAAAACAAAAAAATAGGGGCTAGAGCGATAGTATAGTGGGGAGGCCATTTGTTTTGCATGTAACTGACCCGGGTTTGATCCCCAGCATCCCACATGGACTCTTGAGCCTGCTGGATTAATTTCTGAGCCCAGAGCAGGAGTAACCCCTGAATGCCGCTGGGTGGGACCCCCCAAAAAACAAAAATAAAGAAGACTCCTATGCTGATGAGGTGGAGGGAGTCTGGCCCTCCCAACCCATATCTTCTCCCCGCCTTAGTGGCCGACCTGTTGTACTGGACGGACTCGAGGACGTCGGGTGCCGTGTTCACGGGCCTCATGGTCACCCTGCTCTGCCTCCTGCACTTCAGCATCGTGTCGGTGGCTGCAAACGCAGCCCTGCTGCTGCTCGGCGCCACCATCTCTCTCAGGGTTTACCGCAAAGTGCTGCAGGCCTTGCATCGGGGTGACGGCGCCAACCCCTTCCAGTAAGGACCCCCTGAGATTCTCTCTCCCACAGCTGGCCAGCAAACTGCCAGCCTCACCCTGATCCACCCTTTCCTGACATCCACTTCCTCCCCTCACCTCTTACTCAACATCCTCCATTGATTTCTCCCTTTCTTCCCCCTTGGCTGCTCCTTTCTTCCTCCTGCGTCCCCACTTTGCCCACTGAGTGCCTGTGTCCCCTCAGGGCCTACCTGGATGTGGACCTGACCTTGACCCAGGAGCAGACAGAACGCCTGTCCAAGCTCATCGCCTCCCATGTGGTCTCGGGGGTCACGCAGCTTCGGCATTTCTTCCTCGTGGAAGACCTCGTGGACTCTCTCAAGGTGCCCCCCAAAACTTCCATGTCTCCTGGTCCCCCCACCATTCACCTTTGTGCCCCCCACCGCCCCATGGGTTGGAGGGCCCTGGCTGTGAGTTTGTCTGACTCTTGACCCCTGATTCCTGACCCTTACTCCCAGCTGGCCCTTCTCTTCTACATCTTGACCTTCGTGGGTGCTGTCTTTAATGGATTGACGCTTCTCATTCTGGGTGAGCTGGGCAGAAGGTGGGGTTTGAGCTGGGGGGCTGGGGCTCTGGAAGGAACCATATAGTTCCCTGACTGCCCCCCTCTCCCCACAGGAGTGATTGGTTTATTCACCCTCCCCCTGCTGTACCGGCAACATCAGGTGAGTGATCCCATACCCATAGCTGCCAGCACCCCAAGCCCAGTGAGTAGATGGGCCCCCCTCACCCCAAAAGCCAGATCCTGTTGCCAGAGTCTGGATAGGAGGGGGCTCTGGGGTCTGACCCCCCCAGAGTCAGTATCTCCCTGAGTGGTATTCCAGTCTTAAGGCACCAACTGCTCCCTCTCAACACAACTGGAGTTATTCTTTCTTATTTTTTTAAGTTATTTTTTTGTTTTGGGGGGCCATACCTGGCAATGCTCAGGGGTTACTCCTGGCCCTACACTCAGGAATCCCTCCTGGTACACTCAGGAGACCCTATATGCCTATATGGGATGTCAGGGATCGAACCCAGGTTGGCTTCATGCAAGGTAAGCACCCTCCCTGCTACACTATCTATCTCTCTGGTCCCACAACTGAGTTTTAAAGAATAAGTTTTCAGGCCAAGATTTAGCACAGCAAGGACTTTACATGCAGCTGACTGGGGTTTGATCCCCGGCTATCCCATATGGTACCCAGAGCCTGTTAGGAGTGATTTTGCAGAGCCAGGAGTAACTCCTGAGTGCTGCCAGGTGTGAACACAAAGCAAAACAAAACAAACGAAAACCAGGTTTCATAGCCAGAGCACTGGAGAGAAAGCACAGGGCCGAAGGTGTTTTTCTTGCACCCCAGGAGCTGACCTCAGTTCTTCTTCCAGCACTTCCTGTTTGTTCTCTTGAGCACCACACAGGATGTCACTCCTGAGCACTGCTGAGGGAAGTTCTCAACAAAATTTAAATAGGGGCCAGAGAGATAGTACAGTGGGTAGGAAGACATTTGCCTTGCATATGTGGCTGCCCTGGTTTCAATTTCCAGCACCCCATATGGTGACCTGAACCCTGCCAGGGGTGATCCCTGAGCTCAGAGCCAGGAATAGGCCCTGAGCACAGCTGGGTGTGGCTTCCCAAACATGCCAAAACAAAATTAGCAAAATAATAAATTTTACAGCTGGACACAAAGGATTGGGGTAGGGTGGGGTTCCCCAGCAGAG
>PVKC010010178.1:0-26019 GCA_004027635.1 Crocidura indochinensis
AGTCTTCTCTCTCAGCAATTTAAAAACAGGTCAACAAATGACTTTTTAAAAAATATATATATGTAAAATCCTTATTAAATCAGTGAAGAAAATATTAAAACCTTATAAAATAATAGGCAAGTAATATATTTACTCTTTATATTGAATATAAAAGATAGGGGCCACAGTGGTGGCACAAGCGGTAGGGCATTAGCCTTGCATGTGCTAATCCAGGACTGACACGGTTAGATCCCCCAATGTCCCATATGGTCCCCAAGCCAGGCACGATTTCTGAACATATAGCCAGGAGTAACCCTTGAACACCACCCGGTATGAGCTCATCTTTTGTCCAAAGGATGGTAGACACACAATATTTGATTATATAAAAATTAATGCAAGATACTTTTGTCATTGATGTAGTTTTAAAAATTATTACTTCTTATATGCTACGTTATACAATTTAAAGACACTTATTCATTATCTGATGTAAAGCAAATTGTTTAGTCAAGAGAAAAACTATTACCATATGTATTTATAAATCTTAAAAATGTTAAGATGTTTTGACCTAGAAATTCATTAGAGGAAAACTATACTTAGAAATTAAAACAAATTTTAGAAATATTTTTTGGAAGACTTTATTCTCTTATAGTACAGTTTACAAGAGAAAAATAATTAGATGTATCTTAAATGTCTAAGAGAATAAACTTGCTAAAATATTTGAAATTACTTGGCAAATATAATTGAGATAAAATCATGATTATATATGTAAAAATTTTTATAACATATACAAAGGTGTTTAACCTGGACAACTCTATAAATATATGAGTATTATATATGAATTTAAAATTATAAATAAAAAGTAGATTTTTGAAACAAGTGACTTTTCTAGCTACAATAAAGAATAATTAGTAATGTTAGTAATATTATAGTTAATTTTTGATGATTAATAGAAATGAAAATTGGAATAAAATTATTAAAAAGGTTAATTCTTATATTTGTTTAGAAAAATATAATTCATTTTTTCCTATACATAACCTCCAGTAAATTGTCTACAAGGAGAAATGATTCTAAGGAAATAAATGTACTCAGATAAAATTATGCCATATGAAAAACTCATGCCTTCCTTCCCTCTCCAATAAAAACAGGTTGGTCATTATCATCCATAGTTTCAAGCAACTTGTTCTATTGATAATGCCAGCTCAATTTAATATGTAATAAAAACTGTAAACATTAAAACTAATTCAGTTACAGTTATATTTTTGTTTTATGAGGCCAATTTAATGGTTACCAGATGGGAAGGAGGAAGAAGTTGGAAAATAGAAACTAATTGTAAGGTAAAATAAGGTTTTCAATTGTGAATTTAATAGAGTAAGTGCTGATTTTTAGAGATACTCACCTAAAAATCATATAATGTTGGAATGCAGTGTAGCTCAAATTTTGAAATATGATAAATCAACCATACATAGCATAATTAGAAATGAATGTAACTTAACCATATACCTCTAAAATACAATTCTATGACCATGAGTATTTAAGAAATATAAAATATCAAAGCTGAATGATAATAATTTTCAAAGTCATAATTCTTATACTTGAATATCATATAAAAGCTATGTTTAAAGCAGATTCATGCTAACATAAAAAATAAAAGCAATTAAATGCCTGTTTATCTAGAAATTAAAATGTCTCAGTAAAGCAGAGTTCTATGTAATAGTAAGTGTAGTGAAGATAATTAAGAAAACCAGTTATTTTTAAGCAACATAATTGAAGGCTGCTAAAATTACTTATTTATTTGTGAATTTTTTTTAGCAACACCAAGTGTTTCTCAGGGATTAATTCTGACTCTGTGTTCAGGAATCACACCTGGTGGTGTTCAGGGTACTACATATGATACTGAAGCTGAAAGCTGCGTGAACCACATGTAAGGCAAAAACCTTAACACCTGTACTCACTCTGGTCTCTAATGTTATTCAATTTTTTATTTGCTTTTGTTTGTTTTCTTACATTTAGGGCTCATTCCTGGCTCTGAAAATCAAATCTGAGTCAACCACATGCAAGGCAAATTCTTATCTGTGAACTCTCTCTGTGGCACTTGCAATTCAATTTTCAACTAGAGACTGCATAGAAAAGTAATAGCTGTTTTGTGATGAGATACTGCTGTTGCAAAATTGATATTTCATTATAGGAATAACTTAGTATTTATGAAATTAAATTAAAACTTAATATGTATTTAAGATAATTTTTATCTTCACTTGCTTCACTTCTACAAATCTCAAATTCTCTTAGGATTTAGTCAGAGTCATTAATGATTAATTTGGATTGGAGCATAGTATTTGAAAATTACAAATAGTAATGTAGACAGTGCTGAATGCTGAATATAAAAGTTTAACCTTGGGGGCCAGAGCGGTGGTGCAGGTGGTAGGGCATTTGCCTTGTGCGTGCTAACTTAGGAGAGACTGAGGTTCAACGCCCACTCCTCACCCCGGTGTCCCATATGGTTCCCAAACCAACAGCAATTTCTGAGCTCATAGCCAGGAGGAACCCCTGAATGTCACCAGGCAATGGCGTGGTTCAAAAACCAAACAAACAAAAAAGTTTAACCTCATACTTCCATTAAAAAAAAAAACAAATACAGGAGCCAGAGAGACAGCATTGAGGTAAGGCGTTTGTCTTTCATGCAGAAGGTCATTAGTTCAAATGCCGGTGTCCCATGTGGTCCCCAGAGCCTGCCAGGAGCGATTTCTGAGCGTGGAGCCAGGAGTAACCCCTGAGCACTGCCAGGTGTGACACAAAAACAAAAACAAAAAAAAAAATTCAACAACAAATACTGACATTTGATACTGAAGTTACAATGGGAGTTATTAGCAAAGTAGAATTAACCTTTCTCCTTTGAGACCCAGCAAGTGTTTTTTTGCACAGAACTATCTGAACAAGGTTCGTATCTAGAATCACAAAATGAAGCTCATTCACCCTCTCCTTTATTAAATAAATGCAAAAAGAAACAAAGGGGGTGACAAAAAACAACAAAACAAAACAAAAAAAACACCCTCTGCTCCATTACTCCAATTGCTTTAAGAATTATTTTCATTACTCTAGTCACTCCATCTCATCATTTAAGTCATCTAAGTCTCTGAAATTGTCTTTTCCAAGGTCAATAACAACTTTTTCTGACAAATTATGATCATTGAAAAATGATCTTCAACTCTCTTTATTAGCAGTGTTAGATGTCATCAATACTCTCATTAAATACTTCTTTGACCAGGAGCGACTTCTGAGCGAATAGCCAGGAGTAACCCCTGAGCGTCACCGGGTGTGGCCCAAAAAACCAAAAAAAAAACAAAACAAAACAAAAAAACTTCTTTGATTTGGCTTCTGTGGTTACATGTTCTTATGTTTTAATCTTTGCGTTTTAAAATAATAACTTTAATCTTGGCAAGCAAATAATCAAAGAAAACAAACATAAAAATTAATAAACTTCAAGGCGCTACCAACACTAAAAAGGTATTTCAGGAAGGAAGTAGTTTTAATTATTTTGAAATATTGATAAAATTTTATAGGCAGTTGGGAGACAGAATCAAACTATTATTTGAATATTTTTCACATCCAAAGGTAAAGAATAGATATGTGTAGGGACTCAATATTATATATGTAATATATATGTATGTGTATAAATGGGAGCAACACCTGACCATATTCAGAATTTACTCTTGGCTCTCTGCTCAGAATAACATCTGGTGGTAGTCGTGAAACCATAAGTAATGCTGATAGGAGAACCAGAGTTGGCTCAGCAGGAGAAGTCAGTACTTAACTTCTGAAGTTATCTTTGTAATTAGCTGAGTTATTTCAGGAAAATATTTTAAAAATTCTACTTGTTTATTGAGAATTAAAAGGACTAAAATAATACAGATGGCACTGATATTTTTGAAATATATCAATACCTTTAACCCTTTTAATGTCAAGGAGAAATGAAAATTTCAATGTCTTTTGGTTCATTTTTAGTTCTCCCAAATATGTTCTAAATGGTTCTGAAACTATGCCAAGAGGTTAAAAAGATAATTATCAATTCACCATCATTGGGGGGGGGGGGCGAGTTCAAACAGAAAGTGTTGAAAGTTTTCTCCTGACCCTGAACTCAACTGTCACTCCTGGTGGTGTTCTGGGGACTATAATGGGTATCTGGGGACTATAAAACCTAGATAGGCTATGTGCAAGACAGGTATCTTACCCACTGCACTATGTCTTTGGCTACTCATTTTATCTTACTCACAATGGAAAACAGAAGACACATAAATATATTTGCAAACACCAAGAGGAAGCACGAACATGTTATATACAAATGTTTAAATTAAAAATAAACGGGGCCAGAGAGATGGTATGGCAATAGTGTGTTTGCCTTGCATGCAGAAAGACGTTGGTTCGAATCCTGGCATCCCATATGGTTCCCCGAGCTTGCCAAGAGCGATTTCTGAGTGTTGAGCCAGGAGTAACCCATGAACACTGCCGGGTGTGACCCCAAAGCAAAAACAAAATTAAAAATAAACAAATGCAACCTGATTCTCAATTGACTCTCCTTGTAATTTGAAACTTTGCAACAAGAAATTGTTGAATAAATGTGTAATATTCACTATAATTAAAAAACAAGTTATTTAAAAATTATTTTATGATATCAGACATCTTATTTTAGTTTGTGATGGTAGTCATTTAATAATTGGAGAAAATTGATCAACATATTTAGAATTATTACATAAATATCAGATTTAAGTATTGAGTTCAAATGACTAAATGACCAATTCAAATCAGATTTGTCACTGTGAAAGATACAGGTGGTTGCAGAACAAATATTACCCAGTCTTTTATACTAAAATAGACAAAGAAAATGAATTAATATGTGATAAGAATTCAAAGCATAAATTGTAAAGGTTCCTTAACCTCACATTTAAAAAAAAACACTTTGATTTAATTAAATTCAAGGTAGATCTTTACTTTTTAATTAAAGTGTTTAATTAATTAAAATTTTAAATGCAAATTTTAATTTGCATATAAAATGTGCGATTTTTAAATGTCTATTTGAAATGTCAGAACTTGGTATATGTCAAATCTAACAAACTATGAAGATAAGAGGTTTCTGTAGAATGGTGAAACTTGATGTGACACTAGCAATATACCTTTATTGTGACTCTCTGACTCAGACTTTGGAAACAGACACTTGGTTTACACTCCAAATAAAATATGTAGTTGAGAGGACATACAGAAATGCCAAAGTAACATTCCTTTTTGCATTCTCCACAGATTACATTTAAAAATTTGAAAATCAAAAATTATAACAAATTATCAACATTGGTAGAACCATAAACATATTACCTTACAATTAAAAACATAGAGAATTAATGTTTTTTTTTCCCAAAAGATCTACAATAAGTTGTGAACTAGAATAATTTTATAAATGGGGCCAGAGGTATTGCTCATAGGACTTGTGTGCAGGACCTCTGGGTGGGACCCTTGGTTCCCGAGAATCAGCCCAGTATAGAATCCCCCCTCCTCCCACAAAAAATAGTTATAAAACATGGAAAGATTATAAGTGACATTTTTTTAATCAGAGTCTCATAAATGAAAACATTAATTAAAATGATGCAGCACACATACAGAACTAAAAGAAGAAAATAATCTAATTTCCAATATGGAAATCAACTTCCCATCTAGTCATTTTATTTTATTTTTTTAAATAATATCTATTTGAACACCATAATTACAAACATGTTTGTAGTTACTTGCATTTCCAAGGAAATAGTTACTAGGATATAAAAGCCACACACCGAATGGGAGAATCTGGTCTTTTTAAAACCAAACTCTAGTCTGTTTGTTACTCAGGTAATAAAAGGACATTACTGGTGTTAATAACTATACAGTTGTACTAACTGTAGAATGTAGTGCAAAGTCGCACATATTCAAGAATGTGCTCAGGAAATCATCTTAAAATGGTGGGAAGTGCTGATGATTTTTATCGCTTTTCACAGATAAGCTCTGCAGTCCATTTACCATGCTTCTTGGCCCCCACAAACTTGATTTTATTGGCAAACTGAGAAGGCTTTCATCTCTCAAGAGGGTATCCAAAAGCTGAAATGATTAATACATAAAGTCATGCTGCTGTTTTAATTGATTTACAATGAGAAATATGCTTCTCTTGGGAGGTGGTGAAACCACACAGTCAGAATTAGATCAGAGCCAATTTCTACTCAGATGGATGCTTGTTAGGCATGCAATCAGAAAGAGGGAAGAGAGATTAACACAAGTAATCACAGCATCAGGCTGAGACTGGAATCACCTTGCCAGTGGATCTGGAGAATAAAAACCTTTTGAATAAGATTCCCATACTCCAGACTGACTGAAAAGGAAACATCATGATAAATGAGTGATTTATTTTGTTGACTAAGAATGAAAACCATTCCAATTGTTATTTCTCTTTGAACGTTTTCATAATAATAATAATAATAATTATTATTATTCTAATATTTTTACCCAGTTAGAATCCAGTTTACTACTGTGTTTTCAATCAGTGGTTACTCCTGGGAATTAAACTCAAGTCAGCTGCACATGCAAGAAAACGTGACTTAATTACTATCTTTCAATCCTAGATGTTTTTGCCCCATTGGCCCATGTCTCTCTTTTGGAGTTAATACCATATCTAAATGATTGATATTTTATAATATGAAATGATATATTGCTTATTATATTTAATATTTTATCCTAGCTTTGTTTTTATTTGTCCTGGCTTTTCTTGGATATAACTATGAGTTATGCTTTATTTGCTTGTTTTTTATGTTAATGTTTGTTTTTGTTTTTGAGTTATACCCAGATATGTTCATGTATAGGGCTTACTTCTGAAGGTTCAGTGCTCAGGAATCATTCTGCCCAGTGCATAGGTTTTATACTTAGTGCTGGCAATTGAACCTGGGTCAGCAGCATTCAAGACAAGTGCCTTAGACCATATACTCTCTCCAGACTCTACCTTGTGCTTCATATTTTAAATGCATGTCAAAATAAGCCTGTACATTTACATATATAAAACAGATGACACATTAATATTTGGATTTATAAAGCATGTGATATAAAGGTAAATTTATCTAGAATGATAACATCTACAATATTGTTTTTGAATTAGATACTTGACTACTTTCAATATTGTCACCTTCTGATGTAGAAAAGTGATATGCTTCTGTTTTGTCATTCCTATATATTTTGCTTCTTAATCCAATTGTAGATATTATAATATTCTGCTTGTATGTACATAAAACAATAATAGCTGATTATTACAGACTGACCACATCTACAATGCCAAATTTTATATAAATTATTTATATTTGTATATACCTTTCTTGATTTCATAAGTACAATTATATACAAATAATGATATTTAAAATATTTTATTTATATAGTGTATTTTGTTTTGTTTACAGGGTGTCACACCCAGCAGTACTCAGTGTTTAATTACAGCAATATACTAAAGGGTCGTTCTTAGTGCAAAAGGGATTATGTGGTCCTGAATGGGATTTAACCTGGATTTCCTGAAGAAAAAAATGTGTTTAGACTAATGAACAGTCTTATTTATTTTATTTTTTAGTTATTTTTGTTTTTGTTTTTTTGGGGGGCACATCCGTTTGATGCTCAGGGGTTAATCCTGGCTAAGTGCTCAGAAATTGCCCCAGGCTTGAAGGGACAATATGGGACGCCCGGGGGGTGGAACTGCAGTCCGTCCTATGCTAGCACTTGAAAGGCAGACACCTTATCTCTAGCGCCACCTTGCCAGCCCCACCAATTAATTATCTTTCTGACTCTAAATATATGATAATGATAAAGACAATTGTGACTTTCCAGATTAAAAATTTCAAGTTAAAAATTTCATATGCCACCAAATTTCCTTCAATTTTATCTTTCTATGAAATTGTGAATTGTCATGTATTTGGGATAAATATGAATGCACAAATTAGTAGTGCTGAGTATTTAGACATTTTATATGCATGCAAGCACTTCTCTAACTAGAGGTAACAATAAACTAAATATTTATTTTCACTGTCATTGTTAATAAAATACTGACTTATTTTCTGTCAATTTTTTATTACTGTAAAAATTACCACAAATTTAGTAGTCAAAGATACAAATTTATGTTCACTGTTCTCCAAATTTGAATTAAAGTTGACTCTACCAGATTTTTTTCCTGTGTTCCATAAAACTGAGCTATAAATTTAACAGCTGAGTTTCTCTAGGAGACTCTGGGAAGGATGCACTTCAAATTCTTTTAGTTTCTTAGCAGAAACCAATTCATTGTAAATGCAGAAATGTTACCTCTCTCTCTGTCTCTCTTTGGAAAAAAAGAAAGCAACAGCTTTTATTCTAAAGTATTAAAGAAAAGGAGGAAGAGAAGAAAGGAAGAGCACGAGTGTCTCTAAAGGTGGAGAGAGTCCTGTTACAAACCCAACATGAAAATAAAAAAGTACACATCTTAATAGGAAAAAAATGTGGACAAGATGGATTACCATGTAAATGGGCCCAGGGAGCACATTTGCCAAGAATCCTTTATTTACTGGCTGTCAGCTTGTTATGAAGCAGACAGGCAGGTAAGGAATGCTTTCTCCAAATCCCCCACCTCTGGACCAGGCAATGACTTCTTGAGGGGGAAAGATGCTAAAAATCCATAAAGTGATATTTATTTAAGTGACACGATACTATATTTATGTACTTATTTATTTTTGATGAAAATAATTTATTTAAGCACTATGGTTACAAATAGGGTGTACAAAAATTTGGTTTTAGCCATAAAATGCACACACCCTTTACCAATGCAATTTTCCCACCACCAATGTTGTGGGGAGGAGGGAAATGCATGCAATGAATTCTTGAGATGTGATAAAAACAAGAGAGTTTGGAAGAGTTACTCTGACAAGAGAATCTATCACCTAGCATCACTGCAGATAAAGACAACTGGACTGAGAGAAGCTCCAGCAGGAACAAAGGCAAGGAAGTGTTACCCTCACTCAGGGGGGCACGCACCAGATGTGTCTTCTAGCTTTCCTGGTGCCGTGTCTAATTTTTTCTTCCAAGAAACATCTGCCAGAAGGCCTGCCTAAAGGTCTATCATGGACCCTTTGTGTGGATCACTGGTGATATTTCTATCATACTTCCTACATGGTAGTGACTCTACATTTTTCCCTTTAATTTCGTTTCTGCCCACTATAGAAATCCGGCTTCAGTCTCCCTACAAAGAAAAAGCCAGTATCAAAGCCCGCCAAAAGTTCACCGCTGACTAGCTCTTTGTGACTCCTACAACCTGGCGCCAGCAACCTGTTTTTTCTTAGTCTAACTCTTGATGGCAAACAATTATCTCCGTCCTCCCAAAAATGTATTTTCCGGCTGCCAGATAAACATTATAAAAATTTTTCTCCCTCCTTCTAGTTTCTTGTTAAACTGTTTTTTTTTTCTGTTTACCCAAAAACATCTCCACCTCCAACCTCCAACAGAGTTCTTTCCAACCTGTAGGAAAGTCATTTTAATATGCAAATTTTAGACCTGTTTCCCATTGTACTGCTTTCGTACTCCTTTGGCTTCACTGATAACACCCTGCATTCCTAAGCCCATGCTTATAAAAGGTCATCTGCTGGAAAAATAAATATGTCACTCGTCCCTTCGACGAGGGTCCCCATGCATTTTGTGTGGTCTCATTTCATTTCATATTTTCATATTCGTCCGCTTCCTGTTTCCCGCTTAATTTTCAGTGAGGATTATTTACCCACTAAGGTTTTGCATAGGGGCACTAACACGTCTGCAGCAAGGAAAGGAATATTAAAGAAGACCACCAACTACCCCCAAGTCTTGCCCCTTGGAAACCACCCTAGTATCAGTATTCTTACTTGGGTGAAAAGTCCCTTATGGAGCAGATTGGAAAAATCTTATAAAACTAAACTCATAACTAAGGAGGTGCGCCCATGCATTGCCAGGGTATATTGTGTGAGACCACATGTTGGCCACATCTCTCCTCTTGAAATGTGGACTCTCGTGCTTTCTTACTGGATTTTTCTGCCTTTGGAGAAGGTTTTCTCCTTTTGGCATGCTACACTCACAGTCTTATCCTTTCCTTCCACTTCCTCATTACCTCTGAATAAAACTGTTTTTAATTCACTGCTCATCTTCTCCTTAAATGGTTTCTCATAAGGGAAAGTAAAGGTCCGCCTAAGGTCTAAGCTTGACCTTCCTTTTCTTGCAAAATGCAAATCCTCCCTCCAGCCTGAGTTGAGCTCCCTGAAAAAATATCTCTGGTGATAGGGATTAAGTCTCATGCAGAATAGAACAAGGGGACATCGGGTGTGGCTTGAAGGCTGGCTAGTGGAGCTGACTAGACTTGATGTCTGCACATTGCAGGGGATCATAACAGACTTTATCCATCCTAGATCCAATCACCTTTTTAGGTGCCAGAGAAGGGTGGAGATAAAAAGGCAGATTTCCTTATTTCCTTCCCACATCACAAAAATCATCCTATTCGGGTACCCTCCCACAGCCATCACTTCCAAGGACTTTGTTAACTTTTGTGAGTATAGTCTAAGAGGCAGCAGCAGCACATAGAAACCTCTGTTTGATACCCAGCATCCCATGTGGTCCCCCAAGCACAAGAACGATTTCTGACCGCATGGCCAAAAAAACTACTGAGATGGGGCCTGGCGGTGGCGCTGGAGATAAGGTGACTGCTCTAACCTAAGAAGGACTGCGGTTCGATCCCCCCGGTTCCCCATATGGTCCCCCGTGCCTGCCAGAAGCGACTTCTGAGCGAATAGCCAGGAGTAACCCCTGAGAGTCACCGGGTGTGGCCCAAAAACCAAAAAAAAAAAAAAAGAAAACTCCTGAGCGTCACTGGGTGTGGCCCCAAAACAAACAACAACAACACCAAAAAGAAAAAAATAAATGGTAAGGATTTGCAGTCACAAGAAAGGATGCAAACAAGATAAGGGAAACTTAACTAGATTAGGGTACCAAGGGCATGGTAATACCAGAATTACTTGAGCACAGGAACTGAAGCAAAACAAACTAAATAGATTTAGCTAAACACTTTGTTTTTCATAGCCATATCAGCCTTAACTACAATTTAGCTTGTGTAAGAATTTTGTTGTTTGAAATGTATAAAAATGGACCTTTTACTGGGGCAAAGAGTTCCCAGGGCTACTTGGACTCTTGGTTTTAACAAATAAACTCCTTTCTCTTCTACCCATCTGGGCTGTAAATTCAATTCTTTGACTATTCCCTGGCAACATGTTTCAGGCAAACATGTTGAAACATTTTTAAGGATAATGGGATTGTTTTGTTCACCTCACCTTTTCAGTCTCTTGCACAAACTAAAGTGATACATCTTTCCTGTCATCATATCAAACTATTACTGTGAATTCATTGAGGACATCTCTTCAAGATTTCCAAGACTAACACATTCGTTTTCTCAGTTAACTTTGAACATATCTTTACAGATGGTCAGTAAAAGAAAATATTCAATTTCTTTGACAGCAAATTCAAGAGAATACAAAAGAAAGAAAACAAATCTTATGCTATGGCCATTATTTTGTTTCCTTAAACATTCTGCCCTCCTTAGATCAAGAAAAATGTTCATCTCCATGGCCAAATGTTTAAAAGGTCATCTAATCTATCTGATCTCTCTTTCAGACTATCAATTCTGAAATCCAAAAACCACTATCTGGAATTCATTAAGACTAAGTTAGCATGAGGTTTCATACCTCTTATATAGGCAATGTATGTGTCCTTTTATCAGAATGAAGATCTTCACCCAAAGATCCCTTACAGATTCTTATTTATTTATCTATTTTTGTTTTTGGGTCACACATGGGTGCGCTCAGGGGTTACTCTTGGCTCTGTGCTCAGAAGTCTCTCCTGGCAGGCTCAGGAAATCATATGGGATGCTGGGATTCGAACCACCGCCTGTCCTGAGTTGGCTGCATGCAAGGCAAATGCCTTATTGCTGTGTTATCTCTCTGCCCCCTCCGTGATTCTTAATTATTGAAAAATTGTTAATAATTTATCTCTTTCCATAGAATGTAATTTAAAATAAATGCATCAGTGAGTACTTAAAATTAAACTTAACTACCAGATACTACTAAGTCAAAATCAATTACATGATATATTAATATGACATATATAGCCTTATATGAGAATATAAAATGATTTATAAATATTTTCAAATACTTATTTCTGTAGTCCCATAGCAGATTTCAAAGAGACAGAATGATTAACATAACACTTTCTTTTTGGACACTTTAATATCAAAATAAATAAAATTAGAAATAGTTTAACATTAGTAGAGCTGAAGAGATAGTTGGTAGGGATCAGTAGGGTAGGGCACTTGTTCTATGCATATCTGATGCAGGTTGATCCCATAAGTTGATCCCATCTCTTGAGTCCACAAGGAATACAGAACTGGGAGCAAATCCTGAGTAGAGTCAGATGTGGACCCAAAATAGTAACAAAAAATTAAACTGCATATATATACGTATATATATTATATACGTATATATATATATTATATATGTATGTATATATCTTACTTTTCCAGAGCCTTAAGCATGCCAGATATATGATCTATTATTATGTGTTGGGGGGATTATCCAGTGGTGTTCAGGGTTTACTCCTTCCTGGTTCTGTGTCCAGGGAATACTCCTGATTTTGTGCTCAGGGATCACTCCTGGTGAATGAGGAAACCATATAAATTGGTATGGATCAAAGCTGGGTTGGTGATGTACAAGACAAGCACCCTACCCTAATCTTGGTAGTACTTCTTAGAACCTGGACTCTATCATTTGAATCATACATCACCTTAACTTATTGGTTTATGCATTTCTATGTGTGTGTTTGTATAAAATAGATTCTCTCAAAGAAGTCAAACAAAATCAATGCACAGTAACAATGTGCCACGTGTATGGTCTTAAAATATAGACTGACATATTACTCTTAGAAAAATTTATATTTTTAACAAATATTAGTATTCTAAATCAACTGTCTAATTAGTACTTTTTTCTGTAAACTAAGGATGGGGAGAGATATAAACATACCAATTTAGATTTTAGAGTCATAGTCTGGGGTCTCAAACTCACGGCCCACGGGCCATTTGCGGCCCTCTGTACAACATTTTGTGGCCCTGTCCTAGAGGAATCTTTTTTTGTTTTGTTTTGTTGTAGTTGTTTGGGTCACACCCCCCAATGCCCAAGGCTTACTACTGACTTTGCACTCAAGGATCACCCTGACTTTGCCTCCTGTGCCCCCCAGGTGAATTGAGTTTGAGACCAACCCCTGGTATATATCTTGTTGTATAAATAAAAGCTTATGAAGGGTATAAATGTCACTAGCAGTAGAGAAATGATGTCAGACTTGTTTGTGTTGGAAACATTTATAATGTTCACATCAGGGACAGGACTCCAGTCAAAAGAATATATATCTATATATCTTAAACAATTTTTAGGTTAGTGAAACTATTTAAGAATTTAAGCAAAACATTCTTGACTTAAGTACAAGCAGCTCTAGTGAATTGCCATTTATTGCATCAAAGATAGATTGACCCTTGTCAGTTTTTGAATAGTCTCTGAAATTCCAATGAATTGTGCCATTAATTTCAAGTAATAACAACATATTATTGCAGAAATAAAATCAGCTTGAATCTTATGCTTCTTATCGTACTTTATAAAAATTTAGTCAAATCAGGAAATTCATTTAGCAGGTTTCATTGAAATAAAGATAAGTAAAGACTCTATACAAAACAGTGGAGTATGAATCATTATAAAAACACTTAATCTTCATAACATTTGCATAAGACATTTTTAGATATCTACCAATCAATTAATCTTATATGGAAAATTAATTAAATATGAAGTTAGTAGTCACTAGTTCCTAAGAGTTATTACGTTGTAAAAGCTTCTTTTCTATAACTGATTTTTTTAACCTTCTAATCATTTAATAAAGAATTTTAAATTTAAAAGTATGAATTTTGGGGGGCCGGAGAGATAGCATGGAGGTAGGGCATTTGCCTTTCATGCAGAAGGACAGTGGTTCGAATCCCAGCAGTCCATATGGTCTCCTGAGCCTGCCAGGCGCGATTTCTGAGTGCAGAGCCATGAGTAACCCCTGAGCATTGTCGGGTCTGACCCAGAAACGAAAAACCAAAAAAAAAAAAAAGTATGACTGTGTGTGTGTGTGTGTGTGTGTGTGTGTGTGTGTGTGTGTGTGTGTGTGTGTGTGTGTGTGGTTTGTTTTGTTTCATGACATACTTGTAGATGTGTCAGGGTTAACTCCTGGTGTTGCATTCATAAAGCATTCTTGTTTCTTGTTGGACTTAGAAACCCAATGAGGTACAGGCATCATATCTGAGTGGGCTGTGTGCAAGGCAAAGACCTTAGAAGCTCTGTAATCACTCCTGTCCTAACATATTTTTTTGGTTTTTGTTTGTTTGTTTTAAATCATACCAGGTTTGCTCAGGGTTTACTCCTGGCTCTTTGATCAGAAACTACTTGTGGGAGAGCTTGGAAGATCATATGGGATACCAAAGATTGAATCTGGGTCCGTAATCTTCGAGATGAGCCCTACACACTGTACAATTAATCCAGGGCTGTATAATTAATCCACACTGTACAATTAATACAGCAATGGTGTAGCAGAGGGCATTTGCCTTTTACACGGCTGACCTAGGATGGACCACAGTTAAATTTCCGGTGTCACATATGCCAGGAGCAATTTCTGAGCACATAGCCAGTGTGGACCAAAATACAAATAAAGAGTAGATATATACATATATATTATATATATATATATATAAATTATAGAGTATGTTAGGAATTTACATAGAAAATCACAAACATACATAGCATTATATAATTAATCTGCATAGACTCTTCAAATACATACTAAAGTTTGCAATTATTAACATAAATTGAAAAATAGTATAGCTTTTAGATTATACCCTATGTTGATTGTTGATACAAATGGAAAACCTGGGAACCATTAAATCATAACTTCAATTCTACTAAGTCTTCAGTCTATGAGTTTTAAATTCAAAGTGCTACTTTTTTTCAAGAAAATTTTCTTTATTGCCTTTATCAGCTACTTTATTAATTATACATTAATTAATGTATATTTAAAAAACAAGAATTTTTCACATTCAGATAAAAAATTTTTAATTTTTAATTTTTTTTTTGGTCCCCAGATTCACAATACAGACCCGGCAAAGGTCTAGGTTGAGGAAAATTTTTAATTTTTCTTTTAGTCCCTAATTCAAGGTAGTTTTATGTATAAAACTAACTTCCATGAGTTCTGAGAGTATAATCAGCTGTCAGATTTTAGTAGACATTTAGAAGATATAAATAAACATATAAATAAGCAAAACATCATAAAAACTATTAGCATTAATGGAGCCTCATATTAATATTTGGAATATGTTTCCAAATAAAACATTATCACTAATCTTGGTTATATTTGACTACATATAAACACTTAAGTTATATTTAGCAATATGTAAAACATTATCTTATAAAACAGAAAATACTAAACTCATCTCTACTACATCTACTGCTTTGCTTATTTATAGGAAGATATAAATAATGAATAAATTAAAATTTATAATCATGTACCTCTATTCCATTTAGTATCTATACCATTTCATATCTGAATTTTAAAAGCAAATGCAAACAAGATAGATCCATTGAAGTGATTCAAATCAACCAAGTATTCAAGCTGCATGAAATTTCCAGTCTTTATAGAGTTATTTTATACTGATTTTGTTCTATTCTTAAATTTCCAAGACAAAGTAGCAAAGGTGACTTTTTTCATTTGCTTCTCTACAGCTATAAAAGTCTTGTGCATATTGGTGGAGCAATAGTAAAGTGAGTAGAACATTTGTCTTGCATGATGTGACCTAGATTAGATTCCCCAAAACCCTATAGAGTCCCTGAACCCCGCCAGGAATAGACCCTGAACAGAGTCTAGATTAAACCCTAAGTATCACCAGGTGTAGTACAAAAAAAAAAAACCAAAGTATTTTGTATATAGGATGAACCACTCAATGTTTTTGAAATTAGTACTGTTTGTAAAATGTTTATTGCTGTTAAACAGTATCACACATACACAACTTTGCATGGTTTACATAAACTAAATTCAAGTAAGCAATATGATACAAGTATGAAGCATAATCCAATGGCTTCATGAGATAACACACACAAACTAATAAAAGAATAGAGAAGACATTCATGAATAAGACATTATTATTTTATTATGTTCAATAAAGTAATTTAAAGCCATTCTTCATTATCAAAGCTGTTTAAAAAACTGAAATTTGATCTATCTTACATCTTGTTAAGTAAAATATCTTGAGTAATGAATTTGTAAAGTATATAAATGTAGCAACAGAAAAAGCTATCACAACTATTTATCAAAGCATTTTTATAATGTAGAGCAAAATTTGCTATTCCTGGCACTAAACAGTGCTAGTATCTAAAGGTTAAGAAATCAAACCCATAATTTTCACTATACATAAGATTAATATTCCTGTGCAAAGACTAAAAATTATATCATAGTTATTTTCATTTTACCTATCAAAAAAGCTGCATAAATACTATTTAAATCATAATCATCTGCTTGATGTAGGAACCTAATTATGCCATATTTTATGTATGACAGAAGATATTATAATAGGGTGAAAAAGGAAAATATTTTCAATTTCTAAATGTATAGATTAACTTGCTGTAATACATTCATAGATAGCACTTTTTCTTGTAATTAATTAACATTTGATTGAATTGCCTAATATTACAGTTCTGTTAACATACAAAACCTGCATAATTTGTGCAGTCTTTTCCCCATCAGGCATGAATGTAATTATCCCTTATCTTTCAACACAGCCAAGCACTGTAAATATAATTACAAATGCTTTATGGTTACTCAAGTATAAAAATCTCATAAAATTAATATTATGTTTATCCTCTTACCTTTGTCAGCTATTAAAAGACACCATGAATATTTTAATTCATCATTTATTACTGTACTTTCTAGTTAGAATTAATAGTTACCTTTAATATGAAACTATAACAAAGCTACCTATACACATTTGGACTTAAAGTCCTTATAAATTTTGTATTTCTAAAATTCATAGACTACTTTGGATTGGAAATCATAAATACTAGAAAATTGCAAGTATAAAATTAAGTTGGAAGATATATATCAAAGTATGCCACCTGGGTGAATACATGTTAGAACAATATTTCAAAAATATTCAATAAAGTTTCAGTAATGTTTATCTTCTAACCCTTCTATATGAAACTATAATGTATTATATTCAAATGATAATAATCTAAAGTTAAAGATTATTTTATTGCAAGAAGGATAACTGATAATTTTTAGCTTATTTTTAAACAACTTAATTTAGTAAATATCACTTAGTAACAACAAATATCTTTTGTTTTTAATCCTAAAAGTTATAAATTTGATGAAAACTTAAGATGGATCATCTTTTGGGAAGCATTATAAAATTGTTTATGGTCATACAAATGAGGTGGAAAGGTGATGTTCTAATGCAGAATATTTTGTTTTCAGAGTTTATAACTCTATTCTGCTTAGAGTCACAAGTTGAAAAAGAACTTTTTCTTTAATGTCTCAAGTGTAAAAGAAATAACTTATTTTCATCTTCTTGATCAATAGTTGTTCTAATTCCATCAATTTTATACCTTTATTATTATATTACCATCAAAAGCAATAAGTATAGTATATATAAAGTCTTTATGATAAAGTATGTACTAATGCATTTTAATAAAATTCAGTGCAAAGGTGATAGAGTGGAATTAATTTAACAGTTTAAAATTCATGATATAGCAATGACACTATAATATCTCAAAATTAGATCATTCAAGTGATTTTTCTGCTAGATTTATTATGCTAATAAGATAAATGTATCCTGTCTAACAAGAAACACCCTTGCCTAGCACCCATGAAGCTAACACATCTAAATTCTTCAATTCTCAGACTTTGCCATCTTTCTTTTCCTTTCTATAAGAAACTGATTTGGCAACTAAATATTCATTACAAAAGAAGATATTCTCCAACATCTTAAATTAACACAGGAAGCAATATACTTTTGGGATACTTATATTTACAGATAATGTAGGCATTTGAAATTAGTGAACTGATCTAAGTATATAATTTTGTAACAATTCTAACATATAATATTGGTGAAAATACATTCCAGAGTAGAAAATTAAGTTTTTCATTTTGTTTTGTTTTGGGTCACACCCAGCAGCGCTCAGGGGTTACTCTGGCTCTATGCTCAGAAGTCTCTTCTGGAATGCTTTGCGGACCATATGGAATGCCGGGATTCAAACCATTGTCCTTCTGCATGCAAGGCAAACGCTTTACATTCATGCTATCTCTCTGGCCCTGAAAATTAAGTTTTTAAAACGTTGTTAAACTATCTTCTCAATCACACACCAAGCATTTTCCTCTACTCACAATAATCCTTGTAACTCTTGCAATTTTATTTCTCATTTAGTCTTCTTTTTGAGGCAACCACTATTATTCACTACAAAGCTTACAGAAAATTTTAAATGTGAATTCATGTAAGCATGTATTCCATTTTTGTTTATTTCACATAGAAATAAGTGTGAGATTCATCCATATGTTATATTCTAAGAAACAGATTTTTGGGAAATATTCTATTATATGAAGATAGCATATTATGTTCATAATAAGCTTTTGTTAATTTTCAGTTTTCTCTACTATAAATGAGGTAAATATAAGTATTTATAGATAAGTTTTTAATGTGAACATATGTTATTTCTCTTTGACAAATGCCAAGAATAGAAGGACTGGCTTTAATGTTTTAGCTTTTAAGAAGTTGGCAACATGTTTTATGAACTGGTTTTATCATGTTATATTTACACCAGTTAAGTATGAGAGCTCCAGTGCTTCAGAATGTTATATTCAGTCTTTTATCTTTCACCATACGTGTAATGTTCATGCAATTATTTATCATTGTTGTCTTGATTTTCTACTTACTAATAGTGTTGAGTATCTTCTTTGTACTATTAGCTATATGTGCCAGTCTTGTAAAATGTATGCTTATTATTTGTCATATTTTTAATAAATGGGCTCTTTAATTGGCAAATATAACTCATAAATTAATAATAAAATTCATTTTTCTGACATATTATAGAAATATGAATATAGCTTTTGAATTTACACTAAGATTTTGCTTCTGGCTCTTTGATCACTTTTGGTACTGCTTGAAAAGCATATGTGAAGTGGGGAGCCAGAGATTGAACTAGGATTAGCTACATGCAAGTTAAGTGCCTTAGTTTATGTACTATCTCTTCAATCTGGAAATATTTTTAACTGATTATTGATGTACCAGCCAGAAGAAGAAGGATAAATACAGATTAATATCACTTACATGTTGTATATAAAAATAACTACATGAAGAAATTCAATGCTTTACATGGAAGCTGTTTCAGTCACTGACTGGTCCCAGAGTATAGCATGAAAAAGAAAAGAAATAAAGTTGAGGAGGAGAAATACAAATATAAAATAATGGAGGCCAGGAACCAAGAGGTCTCAGGTACATTGATGGTGATAAAAAAAAAAGGACAGAATTAGATATCCAAGCCAAGTCAACAACAATAAAATCATTTGATCCTAACTATAACAATCAAAACTTAAAATGGGTCTCTGAGGGACCGGCGAGGTGGCGCTAGAGGTAAGGTGTCTGCCTTGCAAGCGCTAGCCAAGGAAAGATCGTGACCGTGGTTCGATCACCCAGAGTCCCATATGGTCCCCACAAACCAGGGGCAATTTCTGAGCACTTAGCCAGGAGAAACCCATGAGCATCAAATGGGTGTGGCCCGAAAAAACAAAAAACAAATGGGTCTCTTATACTGGAAGACTGGGGAGGACAGGGAAGGAATCATGGGATGTACTCTGAGAACATTGGTAGAGGGAGGTCTGATATTACTACTCTGTGTACTGTCTTTTTAATTAAGTTTTTATTATTCTAAGTACTTATTAAATCTTAAAGGTTTATCAGACTGTATAATTTTATTTATTCTTAATTTATTCTTGTATTTTATGTAGAAGAATTTGGGATTCTCAGGGCTTATTTTGTCTCTGGGGACACTCCCGGTCATAATTTGAGGGCCATACACATATGGTACAAGTGTTGAACTGAATTCAGATTATGTAAAGTAAGTGCTTTATCTCCTGTACTACATTTGTGGTCCTTGATTATGGCATTCACACATCTTTATATTATCCCTCAGCTCTACTTTCAACACCAGTGTGTTTTCCCTTTTGTTTTCTTACATCTTCCAATTTGTTGTTGCTATTGGAAACAAATTTTTATGAGATAATATATTTGAAGATATAACTAATAAGGCTTTTTACTTTCAATTTACTTTAGAAAGGTCAACTGTGCCAGGGAGCATTTAATTGTGACTGCAAAATGAAAACTACTTTGCTCTTGTCAACTGTCAAATATCAACATTTGATATTACAGGAGTGAAATAGGATCCAAATAAGTGTTGACTGAATCAGTAACCAACTAACATTTGTGTTGATTTACAGAAAGATTGCCACCTATTCAGAACAAATCCTAGCTTATTACTCATTCAGTAACATTTTCATTCCTTTGAAGTTCATGAACTCAGCCTTTATGTTTTAAATAATAGATTCAGAGAATAATATAAGTTGGTTGTCTCATCTACATTCTCAAAAATATTCACTTTTTTTAAGGAGGAACACTACATTTAGCATTTCTTAGGCATGAAATTGAATGGAATCCAGATGCCATAATATATAGAGAATATGCCATGACTACAATAGGCTTATTAAATATACACATATTTTCCATAGTAAATAAAATAGTATATACAGAAATATTTGTTTGAAAATCTTGCCATATGAGGAGAAAAAAATTCTTTTATATTTTGAGTTGGTTTATTCATTGTGGCTAAAAACCTTATTTAACTTTAAGTAAAGAGATTCTGCTTCAAATATCCTTGAGTATGGCTGGAAATGTTCTCCTGAGTATAAACTGTAACAATTCCATCACAAGTCAACCTTAACTTTGATCAGTAGACAACCCAAAAGGCATGCTCACATTCAGACAATCCTGAGATTACTGTCTAAAAGTGATGAAAATCTCTCTAGCTTTATCAGTCCTTGGTGTGGTAAGCGGCCACACAGAACTTCTGTTTTTGATGAGAAAAGGATTATACTGTAATAAAAAGAATATGTCATTTATTAAAAGGCAACAGTCTATAGTTATTTTTTTGCCTATAGCTATGGAAAGTATAAATATGCCAATTTCAGCAATGTATTATTAAAACTAATAAAATAAGCTTGAGAAAAATGTGTAAATGACATTATAAATGTGACTTTGCAGTTTCAGTAAAAAATAATCACTTATGGTAAACATTAGACTACATTTTAGCATCTATAAATTAGATTTCAGAGAACAAATAAGACTATTAAAAGTAAATTTATGCACCAGATCAATAACACATAGATAGGGTGTTTGCCTAGCACACGGACAACTCAGATTGAACCAGGTTTAATCCCCAATATAGCATATGATCCCCCAAGCCTGTAAAGGTGATTTCTGAGTGCAGAGCAAGGAATAATCCCTGTGCACTGATGGGAGTGGCCTAACCCCTCTAAAGTAAATTTATTGATATTAATGTCAATTAAAATTTTATTTAATATTTATATTTTATTTAATAACTATGCTACATAAAATGTGCCAAGTAATAGGATAATCTTCTTTATTGTTGATTTTCCTAAAAATTTTATTCCATATTAAAGACAATTTTTGAAGAAAACATTTTTCTTGTTTTTGTTTTTTAAGTTGTTATTTACAGAGTTATTCATAGTTAAGTTTTAGACAGAGTTTCAGCAGCAATCTCACCACTAGTATCAAACTTCTTCCACAATGTTCCCAGAATATATCTCATACACCACTAAACCACCCCAGACATCCATGATAATATCCAGGAATTTTAGTTTGCTCATTAAAGTTTGGATCTATTTTTTTATTTCAATTCTATTTTATTAGCACTAAAACAGCACAGATCTGAAGTATTTTTAACAAGTCTTTCACAGTTATATATAAGGTGCATAGTGACAGTAAATTAGAGCAACCCCCCATGTTGTCTTCCATCCATTTTTGTTCCCAGCATGCATCCTATACCTCCCCACTATGCCCCTGGACTGCTAGAGTAACAGATCCCTTTTGTATATAACTTGTAGATTTTTATTCTGTTGTCATTGACTTTGGGTTTGGTATTTAGTTTTACTCAATGTTTATATGACTGTTTGCTCCTAATACTATCCACTTCTTTTTATTCCCCTCAATTTATGAAGCAGAACAAGATGATCAAGTTATGTGGTTCTTTTGGGAGGGAAAAGGGCTAGGAAGAGTCTGTCTAGGAGCTATAAAAATCAATTTAAAAGAAATAAAGGGGGAAGAAGCAACAACAAAATACACAACAGCCACAATAAATAAGCAACAACAACAAAGAAAAAAGGGAAGGAGGACTAGGAAAGGTTTTGTTCCTTTTTTTTTTTTTTTTTTTTTTTTTTTTGGTATAGGCACAGTAAGTATTGGGGAAATTAGAAAGGGAATTACCTTCGCCTAAGAGATACAGAGTTTCTCCACCCTTGAAGCATATTGTCATGGGAACAATTATCAGCTCTGGCATGCTCATTATTGAACCCCAGTGTCTTTTTTATGGTGCCAAGAATCGTTCTTCTCAATTGTGGCTCACAAAAGCAGTTCTCTATAATTGGTTATCTTGGTATTTGCACAGATCATAGGACAAAATCTTGGATAGAGTCTTTATGGTTCTAGAAGTTCTGCTCTGTTATGGTTACTATAGTCAGTTTTCTATAATTAGTGATCTTGGTTTTTGCACAGATACTAGAATGAAACCTAGGATATAGTCTTTCCTTATGGTTCCAGAAATTCTGCTCAGTTGTAGTAATCAAAATCAGACCTCTAGAGTTTTGAAAAAAAAAAAAAACAGTTCTTTTGTTTGTTTGTTTTGTTTATTGTGATCAAATAGTGAATAACAGATCTTTCACAGTAGTATTTTAGGTACATAGTGACAATGAATCAGGGCCATTCCCACCATCAGGGTTGTCCCCCCTCCACACCTTTTCCCAGCATGTGCCCCAATTTCACCTTTTTGTTCCCTGGAGTCTAGTGAAACTGTTGCCCTCTTTGTATAGCTTGTTGTAGATAGGATATCAATTCTGTTGTTCATTTTAAGTTTGATGTTTAAGTCGGGTCATTTTTTCATTCCAATTGATGTTCATACCACTGTTTGGTCCTGGCTCCCTTCATTTTCCCTCCCAATTTATGAGGCAGAACAAGATGATTCAATAAGTTGTGTGGTTCTTCTGGAAGAAGACAAAAATGAAAGAGAAAAAAAAGAAAGAAAACCCAACAGTTTTTACAAAACAATAAAAAGATAGCAACTACCAAAAAATAAAAATCTCCCAGAAGCAAAAAAAATCACCAAAAAATAACCACAAGAGTGAAAAAGAAAGGAAAGAAAAAGGAAGAAAAAAGAGGAAAAGTAAAAAAGAAAAAGAGAAAAGAAAAAAGAAGAAAAAAGGAGTGCTGGTGTGGCAAGGTTTTGTGCCCCCATTCTTTTTATTTTTTATTTTTTTGCATAGACACAGTAAGTATTGGGGAAGTGAGAAAGAGAATTTCCTTGGCCCAAGAGATTCAGGGTTTCTCCATCCTTGAAAATACTGTCATGGGAACAACTACTGGCTCCATACATGCACATTACCATACCCCAAAGTCTTTTATGTGGTGCCAGGAAACTTTCCTCTCAGTTGTGGATGCCAAAATCAGGCAACTGTAGCTAGAAATCTTGGTATTTGCACAAGTCATAGGACAAGGTCTAGGATAGAGTCTTTATGGTTCTAGAAGTTCTGTTCCATCATTGTTGTTGTAATCAGTCTTCTGTAATAAGTGGTCTTGGTTTTTACTCAGATCATAGGCTGAAGCCTAGTATAGAATCTTCATTATGGTTCCAAAAGTTCTGCTCAGTCTTCATTGTCAAAGTTGATCCTCTGTAATTAGAGATCTTGATTTTTTTACAAGTCCTAGCTTAGAGAGCTTAGAGTAGGGTTTTCTTATTTGTCCCAGGATAAGTTCTGTCTAGTCATAGTTGTCAAGTCAGTCTTCTGTAGTTAGCGCTCTTGGTTTTTGCACAGATCAAAGGATGACATGCCTTTTGATTTCCTCTTACCATTAGGGGATGTGATAGGACAACTGCTCTTAGATCAAGTTGTCGTTTCCTTTTTGTCAAGATGTCATATCAGAACTGGTGCAAGTTGGTACCAGAGCGGTGTTAGAAATTTCCCAACGGAGTTTGGTTCCTGGGGTTGTTGCAAGGAACTGTATCAGTTCTACGTCTGGAATCTGGGGTTTGGAGTTGGACAAACACTGTCCAATCTCATGGAGACAGAGATGTGTCCACATGACCCATGTTCAGGGTGGGAGGTGCCCCTGTGTTATAAAAAGTATGAGTTTTTATCCCTAGAAGATAATCTCTTATTTCTGTGTATATGGTTTCCCCTTTTTACTGTGCCTATGAAATAGCGTATGGTGCCATATTGTATTGCTGCTGTTATTGTGGGTAAGAATGACAGGCTAACAGTTTCTGTGCTCTGGTTTTGACCTGAGATTTTATCCCAGGCAAGACTTTTTCTTCTTGGTTTTCATACCAAGCAGAACCTAAACCAAAACCAAAATGAACAAAACTTTTTTAATGAAAAAAAAAAATGTTCACCAAACATGGCTCCTGTGCAAGGATGACACGTAATTTGTGAAGCGTTCCATATTTAAAAAAAAATGTTCACCAAACAATATCTCATTTCAAAAGCCTATTTTACACTTTTAAAAGAAAAAATAATAAATAGATAATAAAATAAGGAGAAAATATAAAAACATTCTAACTATAATAAGTATAGTTTCTATGATAATATTGACTGTTAAGTATGACTATTTTTAGAATAAATAACTTTTTAAAATAAATCAATCTCTTTCTCAGGAAATATATTTTAAACTGATTATTTTGTTAATGATTATATTTTAAAATATAGTGTGATTTAAAGTTAAGTAAGATATTACTAATAAGTAATTCAATCCTCAAATTCATCTCATTCTGACAAATTCTCTCACTGTCACTCATAATATCAAGTTGTTTATCTGCGATTTCAACAAATAAGAATTTCTTGGTTTCTCTTATTAAAATAAACTGAATTTGAGCTAATAGGAGATTATTATGGGATTTTCTACTTTGATAGAAAATCAAATGATAGAAATATCAAAGAGAGGTAGTTGAGTGTTATTCAGTTATATGTTAATATTAAAAACAAAAACAACTGGAGTCCAACTTTTATATAGAATATAGGTAGTTTACATACTACTTAATAAAACTCCTCAAAATCATATTATTTTTTCTTGAATGATGAGTCATTTAAGCTATTTATTTTTGGACTATAAAAAAAGGTCTTGAGTTATTTATTTTAGGTGAGCTTCTTCAAAAGAAATGCAGTCTCTCATTTCTGAATCATGATATATCTATTTGATGATTATTGTTACTTTCATGGCTTTTACCTATTCTGTGGGTAATTTGTTCTCAGAAAAAATAATGATTTCCTTTAAAAAATGGCAATGGATTATATCAAATAAATGTATAATAAATATCTAATAGATAAAATATTCTGAGAATATTTTAGAGAAATTTTCTAAATAAATATATTTATGAATACTCTTGAGTTAATAACACACATGTACTATAAAACTTTCATATCTCACATGTATTGTGAATATAACAATACACTATAATAAAACAGTCTACCAATTCCCATTTCCAGTAGTTATTGTATCTCTCTTTTTCTTTTTATCTTTATTTAAACATATTAATTACAAATATGATTGTGATTAGGTTTCAA
>PVKC010010179.1:0-25933 GCA_004027635.1 Crocidura indochinensis
ATGTATCTGATATCACTAATTTTTAAATAATTAACAGAAGGGCCGCAGTGATAGCACAGCGGTAGAGCATTTGCCTTGCACGTTGCCAACCCGGGACCGACTCAGGTTCGAGCCCCACCATCCTATGTGGTTCCGGAGCCTCCCAGGGGGGATTTCTCAGAGCAGAACCAGAAGTAACCCCTGAATGCAGTTGGGTGTGGCCCAAAAACAAAAAAACAGACAAAAATCTGACAGAAGCCTCATGAATTTTTCCAAAGCTTTTAGTTGATTGGGATGTTTCAGTCCACAAAAATGTATGGTACCAAAAAAAAAAAAAAAGTATGATATCTGAGCACTTCAACTTTCTTACATATAACAGAATCAAGCTTTTCAAGCTTTTGTTTTTGTTTTTGTTCTGTTTTGTTCTGAAGCTACATCCTGCAATGCTCAGGGATCACCACCAGTAGGGTTTGGAAGACCAGATTAAGTGCCAGGGACCAAACCCAGCTCAGTTGCGTGGGAGGCTCAAGTTCTACTCACGATATTCTCTCTGGCCCAAGAATTGATGTGGTTTATTTCGTTTTGTTTTGTTTTGGGCCATGCTCAAGGGTTACTCCTGGCTATGCGCTCAGAAATCACTTCTGACTTGGGGAACCATATGAGATGCTGGGGATCAAACCAAGGTCCATCCGTCCTGGGTCTGACGAATGCAAGGCAAGTGCCCTACCACTGCCCTACCGCTCTGGCTCAGATATGTCTTTTGTTTTGTTTTGTTTTGTTTTGTTTTGTTTTGTTTTGTTTGTTTTTGGTTCACACTCAGTAGTGCTCAGGAATCGCTCCTGACAGGCTCGGGGAACCATATGGGGTGCCAGGATTCAAAGCACCGACCTTGTGCATGGAAGGCAAATGCCTTACCTCATTGCTATCTCTCCATTCCCAAGATATGTAATTCTTAAATGTTGACTCATTCAACAAAAAAATTATATTTTAAAATATAAAGTATTACCTATATACACCAATTAATTTAAATCATTTTTCGCCCAGAGTCTGATATTGATTTTATGCTGAAAATTTCCTGAAAAACAGATAACAACTCCAAGATTGCAATTCTGAGCCCTATCTACACCTTAGGATAGACAATCACTGGAGAAATCACTGGAGAAATAAGCCCTGAAAGTAATATTTAATGACACTGGAAGAGCGAGAAAAATGGCAAAGTAATGTTTCTAGGTTTAAACTGTTAAAATATCACAGCCAGTGTGAACTGGAATCCAAGGTAGAAAAAAAAAAACACAGGCCTGGGTTAAAAATTCTCTTCCCCTATTCTACAGTGTCTTAATTTGCCTTCAGTCTTTTTATTTACACCTTCTGATGGGCACCTGCATACCTGTGGCCAAGTCTAGCAATCATAATAAGATGGAAGACAAGTAGCTTCAACCCCCCTATACCTGTAGACTGAAGACAACTCACTATTTATGTCCTGCCCGAGTCTCCACAACAAAAACTGACAGTCCTCTAAATGGTTTCAAAAATGGATTCAGAGTCAAGACTCAAATTTCATGTTTAAATTTAAAAAATAAAATCATATTATTCTAGTATTCTCTAGCAAAATCCTTCCAAATCTTAGTTCCGGACAGCTATTTACAAATTACTTATTTTTTTCCATTTCCCTACTATAATCAATACTTCTACACCGGGCTGACTATGAAAATTCAAATCTTTGAGGCCAGAGCAATAGCACAGAGGTAGAGCATTTGCCTTGCACACAGTTGACCAGGGACAGACCCAGGTTCAATTCCCAGCATCCCATATGGTCCCCCAAGCCTGCTAGGAGCTGTTTCTGAGCGCAGAGCCCTGAAGTATTGCTTGATGTGATCCAAAAACAAAAACAAAAACAAAAATTCAAATCTTCCTTTGGTTTGTACTTTTTTATTCCATTATTTAAAAAATAGGTTCTCTATTTGATACTTATTAACTACATTAAGGATAAATTACTTCCAAATGTTTTTGCCTTCCTAAATTATACAGACCTGAGTAATGGCTATCTATTATAAACTCATTCATTTATTCCTTTAAAATGCCACACTTTGTTATTATGTAATTGTTATTTATTATATACTAGACACGTTTAAAATGCTTCATTCTATAGCAGTGATCAAACAGATATGGCTGGATATCCCACGTGTATAAATTTCACGGTTAAAGTATGGATGCAATTCATCAGAGATATTTAAGGAATGTTATGATAATGTAAGCCTAAAATAACACTAGAATTTGATACTAAACTATTAACTTCAGTCATGATAGATGATAAAGATAAATATCTTTACCATGAGGTATTCATTTAATGATCAGGGACCTAATAAGATTAATTAATAGAGAAAAAAGACCTTCCTTTAGTAAAGTTGAAGTTTGAATTTCCGGACTGTTCCATCCAAAAGTCAACAGGAATAAATCTTGACTGAGTTGTGTCAACTCATTCATACACGAAAATGTTTTGATCTACATCAACCGAGACTTTTCCGTTAAAAAAAAAATCAAGTCATCCTAAAAAAAATATCCTAAACTCTTTTAAGTTGTAAATTACATAATGCGTAGCTGTCCATCTGTAGACGTTAAATTCCATAATTTAAAGTAATACTAATAATGATAGTGTAAGGATAATAAGATAAACATCACTGGGTGCTGTGACCAGTTAACTTCCTTTACCAATTCTACTCCAAACAGAAAAGCCAATGCCATCAATCAAAAACCCATGGACTATAATCTAGCCCCAAGCCAAAAAGGGGATGCCAACCAAAAAAAAAAAAAAAAAAAAAAAACCTCCTCCAAACCATTCCTACAATACTCGAAGAAGAGCACTTGGATGCATTCAGGCAAAAAGCTAGCTAACTCCAAATCCCTCAAAACCCAACAAATCCCTCCTGGGGGCTCCCCCATCTCTTTCAATTTTGAACAGAAATGTTTTAACAACCAGGAGAGAGAGGGGGGTTGATCTATAAGTTTTGGGGGACCCAAACTCGAGGTTCCAACTACAGGTGGGGGGAGAGAGAGAGGGATGGTTTGCAAAATGAAAAAAAATCATGCCTCTCGGGTATGCCCAAGATCCTGCAGACCTTTTAGGGGGACACCCCGACTCGGTTCCACCGGCCGGACCAGCGCGTGTGGACAAGAAGGAAGGAAGCAAGCAATGAAGCCAGCCCGGGCCGGGGCGCCCTGCAAGCCGGCTTGCCAGTGGCCTAGGTGGGGAGCCGGTTCCCATGCCCGCAAGCCCCGCACCCTGGGCAAAAGTTTCCCCTCCAAACACTCGCGGGAAGAGCGGAGATCCCCGGGGAAAAGGGAGCGAGTGAGCGAGCAAGGGGAGGGAGAAAGAACGAGCTCTCTCTCTCCTCTCCGTCCCGCCCGGGGTGACAGGCACGGGCAGAGCCGCTCGGCCACATTCAGGGGGTGCGAGCGGAGCCAGAAGGGAAGGGAAGCCAGAGGAGGCGAGCCCCCCACTAGGATCCCCGATCTGCCCCCGAGCTCGCTCGCTCACCGTCGATGTTCTCGCGGTCGCTGATGTGCTGCAGGTTGCAGCCCGTGTCCTCGCGGCTCAGGTCGGCGTCGGGCCGGTAGGACTCGAGGCGCGCGTGGGCATTCCTGCGGAGCTTGGGGCTGGACGACACGCAGCACGAGGTGGTGTTCCCCATCGCGGGGCGCTCCGGAGCGGCGCCGGCCGAGCTCGCCGAGCCCCGCGGGGGCGTGGAGGGGACGGTAGCCGCGGCCGGCCCCGGGATCAGCAGCAGCAGCGGCGGCGGCAGCAGCGGCGGCGGCAGCAGCGGCAGCGGCGGCGGTGGCGAGGCCGCGCCATGGACCAGGCGGGCACGAGACGACAGACGGACAGACGGACAAACGGACGGACGGACAGGCGGCGGCTCCGGAGACACTCGCTGGGCTTCGCTCGCTGCAGCCCGGCTCACCCCGCCGCGGCCATGGCGGGCGGCGCCGCGCAGGCCGCCTCCCCGCCCCCTAGGGCGCGATGCTTTTTCCCCTTCCCTTGCCTCGCCTTCCCTTCCCGGGAGGCGCCTACGCCGGGGCTGTGTGCGGCGGCCGGGCCGCGAGAGGTTCCGGTTCAGCCGGGGAGCCGGGCGCGGGCGCGGGCGCGGGCACGGGCAGGCGCGGCCCAGGGCCGGGTGCGGAGGCGCGCGAGGATGCCGAGCGCCCGCCCCGCGCAGTCCCCGCCCCGCGTCGCCGCCTCTTCCCGCCGCCTGCCCTGGAAGCAAAAAGCAGATCTTCTGTCTGCAAGGCCGGTCGGCCGGCCCGGGAGCCGGACGCTCGGCTGAGCTGAGCTGAGCTGCGTTGGGGAGCTGGCCCGCGGCTGATCCGGAGATCGGGGAGGCCTCCCCGGGTTTGGGCCCGGCCCGGCCCGGCCTGCCCGGCGCCTTCCCGGCACCCGCGGACGCGCTGCTTGCTGCTTGCTGCTCGCTCGGGGCCTAGGAACAGGGCGCTGCCCAGGGAGGGCTCTCCTGGGGACTCCCCAAAGACTTTCCAAGGCCCGGAGGGGAAGGTTGGGCCTTGTCTCTTTTATTTCGAAGACTCGTGGGCTTGTGTTTGGAGATAGGTCGTAGACAGACAGACGCATACTAGACACACACACACACACACACAGACACACATATACATACACACACGGGATGGTTGGACCTCGTGGGCTTATGTTTGGAGATGGGCCATAGACACACACACACACCACTCTTGGGCTTGTGTTTGGAGATGGAATGTATACACACATACACACACACACACACACACACACACACACACACACCTGGTTTTTGAACGCCCGAAATAACTGTGGGAAGCAGGAGGGAGGATCTACGTCAAGGTGAAATTGGCTCCTGAGTTGAATTGAGTTCCCTTGGGGGTGGCAGGAGGTGGAGATGGGTCGGTCACCCCGTGGGCGAGTCTGGGGTGACTTTGGGTACGTTGGTTGCGGAGTGGAGCCGGCCCAGAACTGAGGGCAGGGGTGGGAAGGTGCTCCGGACTCTTAGAAGCTCCAGGAATTGTTTAGGTTTCCCCGCCTCCCGATTGGCCCTGATCCCCGCCACCAGCTTAGAAAGCAGGTGACTTTCTCTTTCCAGAATGTGATGGGGAAACTGAAAGAAAAGTCTCCCCAAACAGGGAGGAGGTCACTGGAGAAAGACTGGGGCCCTGACTGTATGTGAAATGGGGCCTGGTGGTACAAGCTTTGTGTTTTGGGATCACACCCAGTAGTGCTCTCAGGGATCACTCCTGGCAGGGTTAGAGGGGAGCATATGTGTTGCAAGGGGTTGAAACCAGGCTTGGTCTCTTACTAAACAATGCCTACTCTGTGCTACTCCCTGGCCTCGTTCACCCTTTATTTAACGCTATGCTGTCCTCCCCCTCTGAAATGTTTATTCACTTATTAGTCCATGTTGTAGGGCTTGGAGTGCCAGAAAGCTTGGTGCTTCTGTGTGTGCAGGGGGTTGGCCCCGATTCTGCTTGTGATACCAGAGCAAACCAGGACACTGCCTACATTAAGTGGACTCAGTCCTTTTAAGCTATGTCCCAGGGCCCTGTTTCTCCATATTTTAAGAACCTCTATGCACTGAACTGTTTTAATGCCCTTTTTGTTGGGATGAGTAGTAGATGGCCTTAGGGAATAAATGGCAGCTAATTGGTGATGCAGAGAAGTCAGAACTGTGAAGCAAAAGTTACATTGCAGCGATGGGCTGGAGAAATAGTACTGGGACAAAGCATTTGCCTGCCCACAGCCAACTCTGGTTAGATTCCCAGATACTGCATATGGTTCCCAGAATACCTCCAGAAGTAACTCCAGGAGTGACCTTTGAGCACAGAGCCAGGTGTGATTCCTGACCACAGCTAGGTGTGACCCCCCCCAAGACAAAACAAAAAATAATAAAAGCAAATGCATGTTAAATATTTGTCATTGGATCATAAAATATATTAGCAGTAATATAGGGTGAAAGGCTTATGGGGAGAGAAAGAATGACTCTTGCAGGGTCTGCAACTGTCGCTGGTCATTGAGCATTATGTGTCCATTTGCTCTAGAAAGTTCTCCTTAGTATAGGGAGTATAGGGAACAAGCTTGCTGGGCCTGCAGCCTACTCAAGTTCAATACCCAGCATCCCATATGGCTCCAAACCAGCCAGGATTCCTGAATGCAGAGCCAGGACTAACCCCTGATCACTGCTGGTTGTGGTCCCTCCTTCCAAAGAAAAAGGAATGTACATCCTGGGCCTATTCAGTAGTGTGACTTCTGGTTGTCATCTCAGATTTATCTGGTTCATCCTCTTCCACCCTGCAGTCTTCCCAACAGACACACGCTGTAAACTCTTCCACTCCCCCCCACACACACATACACACTAAACTCCTTTATTCCCAACACATATGTGCGCACACACATATCCCAGACTCTTCTACTCCCAACACACACACCCCAAACTCCTCCATTCTCAACACACACAAACACACACCCGAACATCTCCAGCCTGATCACTGATATTTTACCAAAGTTGCAGGAGCAATTTGTTGCCAAAATGAAATGAAATGAAATGTGTCATGTATTAAACACCTCATGTACTGGCCTATGCAGTTTGCCCCACCCAATCCCCATTTTACAATAAAGACACTTTAGTTTTAACCATTAAATGTGTTTCTAATCAGATTGAAAAATCACTTTACTGGGTATTTGAGACCTGATTCTGATTACAGGTTCCCAGGTCCCCTCTGACTTGCATCATTTCTGGTGTTCTCCCTGGTTTCCAGCTATCAAAACAGGTGGAATAATGAGAGAAGAAACCTATAGATAGTTTGAATAATGGTATTTTTTTGTTTTGGGGTCTCACACTCAGCGGTGATTAGGGGTTACTTGCGGCTCTGTGCTCAGAAATCATTCCTGGCAGGTTCCAGGGGCATTATGGGTTGCCAGGCGTCAAACCAGGGTCCGCATGCAAGGCAAATGCCCTATTGACATGCTATTGCTTCAGCCCCCATGAATAATAAAGTCTATAGTGTTTCTTTTTCTTTCCTATGAAGAAGCTACAAATGACTATTTAAAACTAGAATTTAGTCTCAGAAAAAGAGGTTATGTCTTTGAGCCCCAGCCCTTCTGATCAGAACCAGTACACAGGCAAAGTCAAGGGGAAGCTTATGCAGAAATAACATTTGCGTTTAGTCACAGTATCTCACATGCTGTGTCACTCGGGAATCTAAGTTTTCAAGTGACACTTAGTAATAAGTATGGATCAAGTCCAAGGTTGGAATTGGAGAAGTTTGAGAGTGCAGCCCAAGGCTCTGACCTCAAAGCAAGAAGTCTTAATAGGGGGGGGAAAAAAAAGGAATCTGGATCTTCTCATCACCCACTCGGCTCTTTGAACAGAAAGAACCACTTGGAATTTTTCTCCGTTGTTATAATTTAAATACTTTGGTCAGGGGCCAAAGAGATAGCATGGAGGTAAGTCGTTTGTCTTGCATGCAGAAGATCGGTGGATCAAATCCCGGCATCCCATATGGTCCCCCTGAGCCTGCCAGGATTGATATCTGAGCATAGAGCCAGGAGTAATCCCTGAGCGCTGCTGGGTGTGACCCAAAAATAAATAAATAATAAATAAATACTTTGGTCATTATAAGAGTCTCACTTTATGAACTAGGTTGGTGCTTGTCAAAATATTTTAGCAAAAATAAATATTTTAAATATAAGAAGTATTAAATCATGTATAAGACCTAAAAGTGGAGCTATGGGGATAGTACATCAGATAAGGTGCTTGCCTTGTACTTGGCCAACCCAGGTTCGATCCCCAGCATCCCATAAGTGTCTTTGAACACCACTGGGAGTGATTCCTGAGTGCAGAGACAGAAGTAACCTCTAGAATATTGCCATGTGTAGCCCAAATCACCCCCCTAAAACATTATAAAAGCAATTGAGTGAGAATAGGCTAATTGAATAGGGTATAAATACAGTCTTACTTCATCCACACTCATCTCCACAACATATGAATCATTGGCACAATTCCTTAAATCACTGCCTAGAACACAGAAAACATTGAGCCAAGTTAACCTAGAATCTCGATCTTTAGTCAACAGCAAAGAAAAATAGCTAGTGTTCAGGGCAAGAGAAATAACCTATTCAGTGTCTCCCTGTCACCTGGTGGGAGGGGATTTAGTGGTTGTCACCATTGAGAGTTTTCACACTTTAACTTCAACCCATCCTTATTCCATCACAACAAAACCCAACAGCACATTAAAAGTGAAGTGGACAGTTGGCTGTGTAAACTTACCTTCTCTAACTCAAATGACTAACCTCTGTAAAATTTAAAACATTCTAGATAAGTCACATTCTGGTAGTTTCAGCTGGCATTCAAGCCATTTCCTCTCCAGGTCATCACAATTGCTCCCAACTGACTTGTCATTATAACCGCACAGTTTTCAGGAGCCCACCCCTAAACACACCCACCCGCCTCTTACCCAGCTTCACAAGTTTGCATCCTGTATGTCCTCCAAAGGACAGGACAGGCATTTGTTTCTCAGCCCCTCAAACTAGGAAAGATAAAACTCATGCAGACTTTTTATAAAGCCATCTTTTCCTACTTTTTGTTGTTTATATGCATTAATTTTTTTGTTTTTTTTTTTACCTATTAAATTCTTAAAGCATGCTCCTAAAGGACCCCTGATTCTCTCACTCTCTGATACCTGGCATCTAAGAGGTGCCCGAGTACCTTAAAAAGGAGACAAGTAAGGGCCAGAATAATGGCAAAGAGGTAGGGAGTTTGCCTTGCACGCAACTGACCCAGGACGGACCTGGGTTCGGTCCCCGGCGTCCCATATGGTCTCACAAGCCAGGAGCAATTTCTGATCGAATATCCAGGAGTAAGCCCTGAGCGTCACCAATGTGGCCCAAAAAACAAAAAGGAAAAAGAGGCAAGTACCTGAAATGTGCTTTCAAGCCTCCTCTCTCAGTCATCAGAATTTTTTCTTTTTTTTTTTTATTTGCTCTGCAAGTGAAGGAAAGAATGAATTGGGATGGGGCTGGAGTGATAGCAGAGCAGGTAAGGCATTTGCCTTGTACAAGGACAGCCCAGGTTTGATTCCCGGCATCTCATATGGTCTCAACGAGCCCACCGGGAGTAATTTCTGAGCACAAAGCCAGGAATAACCTCTGAGCATCTCTGGGTATGGCAAAAATATATGAGTGAATGGGGCATAGTTTGATATCAGTGGTTGATGTGTATTATTACCACTGTTATGTCTGTAGTTTTGTTTTGTTGGGTTTTTTTTTTTTTTTGGCTTTTGGGCCACGCCCAGCAGTGCTCAGGGATTATTCCTGGCTCCATGCTCGGAAATTGCTCCTGGCAAGCACGGGGGACCATATGGGACGCCGGGATTCTAACCACCCTCTTTCTGCGTACAAGGCAAATGCCCTACCTCCATCCTATCTCTCTAGCCCCCTGATTCTGTTTTGATCTTTTGAGGCATTTCTGGCTGTGCTAAGGCTAACTCCTGGCTGGTGGATTCAGGGGACTATCTGGGATGCTGGGGATCAGATCCCAGTCAGCTGTATACAAGGCAAGGGTTCCTACCCACTGTATTATCTCTCTGGCCTCTATCTGAGAAAATGTTTATTTGTAATGTGAAGCTTTTTAGAGTTACAGAGATTGGTTGACAATACATGGTGTTTATTATCTTTCGTTGTCTCTTGAATTTAGAGAGGAAAAAAGAATAATGGAGTTACACTTCTCAGAACCTAGTGCTGATTGTATTAGAAAGACAAACATTTATGTGAAAGCGTAATTCATTCTTCAAAGAGAGAAATCAGTTCCACGGCTTAGGTTGCTGTTTTTATGTCTCTCTCTTTGATTGAACTTGAAAGTACCTAAAGCTTTCAGAAGACACCATGGATATGCACACATATGTGCCATTGTGTGCAGGAAACGTGCTAATAAGCCACATTTTTCAGTTGACAGCCTGTCCATATTGAGGATTCTCAACCGTAGGACAAATTATTTATGTCTGGAGGCACATTTTATTATCACTGCTAGGAAGCAGATGATAGTGCATCAGATAAGTAAAAACCAGAATGCACACTACTATGAATGAAGAGGAATTGGAGAGTCCAAAATGGCGATGGACAAGAGCAAGAAACCCTCATCTGATCTTGTGAATTATCTGCAGATATCTTTCATTCCTTTCATCAGAATATTCACATCCTTACACAATTCATAGCACATGAGGGGAAAAAAGTAATAGACTCAAGTTTAGTTTATCTGAGCTCTCCAACAAAGATTTTAAAAGGTTAACGTAATACTTATTTTCAAAACAAAAAGATAATTTAAAAATACTTTAAACTTAACTTCCTACAGAAGTTTTTCTATGTTCTTTTGGTTTTGTTTGTTTTCAGACCACACCCAGCAGTACTCGAGGCTTACTCCTGACTGCTCAGGGATCATTCCTGGTGGTGCTTGGGGGACCATATATGGTGCTTGGGATAAGCCTAGGTAGGTTGCATAAGCAAAATGCCCTATCCACTGTACTATCTCTCCAGCTCCAGAAGGGCTCTTTAAACAATCATTAAGCTCCAGGTTTCTCTACTACTCTATGAGTTCAGAAATGTTTTCTTGGCAGATAAATAGTAACTATTTTTTTCTCAAACTAAATGAGAATAAATTTTGTTTTGTTTTGTGTGTGTTTGGGGGTGCACACCGAGCAGCGACACTCAGGGATTACTCCTGGCTCTTCGCTCAGAAATCACTCCTTGGGGAACCATTTGGGATGGTAGGGATCAAACCCAGGTCCATCCTGGGTCGCTGTGTGCAAGGCAAATGCCCTACTGCTGTGTTATCTCTCCAGCCCGAGGATAAATTTATTACTTTGGGAAACAAAGAGTCTTTGAGAACATTGTTCAAATGTCAAGACAGAAAAAGTACTGTCATTTATTTAGAGTCAGAAAATTTTTCCTTCAGTTTCCAATAGTTTGCCCTTTATACTGGGAGTTATATCTGTTATCGTTTTTATTTCTTTTTTTTTCTTTTTATTTTTTTATTTAAACACCTTGATTACAAACATGATTGTGGTTGGGTTTCTGTCATGTAAAGAACACCCCCCATCACCAGTGCAGCATTCCTATCACCATTAACCCAATTCTCCTTCCTCCTCACCCCATCCCTGCCTGTACTCTACACAGGCTTTCTATTTCCCTCATACATTCTGATTGTTAGGATAGTTCTTCATTTTTATTCCTTATAATAGTGGCATTATACAATGTATACAATCTGGCTTTCACTTTTTTTCTATTAACATCCACCATAGGTAGGGTGCCAGAGAGGTGGCGCAATCAGTAAGGTGTCTGCCTTGCTCACGCTAGCCTAGGACAGACTGAAGTTCGACCTCCAGCATCCCAAATGGTCTCCCAAGCCAGGAGCAATTTCTGAGCGCATAGCCAGGAGTAACCCCTGAGCATGACCAGGTGTGACCAAAATCCAATAAATAAATAAATAAATAACCCACCATAGGTATATTCTAATGCCAGGTTTTCTTCCCATTGTTTGCCTTTTGAAGCCATGCCCTTAACTTCTTAGGGATCAAGCTATAACAAGGATCCCAGGACTTCCTCATGCAAAGTATGTGGTTAGACTCCTGGAGGCATCTCTCCAGTCTGCCAGTTAACAAATTATTTTTAGAAAACTATGATGAAGGGGCCAAAGATATGGCAGGTAGAACACTTGCCTTGCACACAACTGATCCAAGTTTAATCGTGGCATTGCATATGATCCCCTGAGCACCACAAGAATAATTCTTGAATTCAGAGCCAGGAGTAATCCCTGAACATCACCCAGTGTGGTCCAAAAATCAAAAATGAGAAAAACTATATTGAGAAAAATATGACATACCATTATGTGTTCAGAATTTCCCAGTTGGTATACATTGCAGTTGTTTCTTTTCACTATAGTAACAATCCTGAGGTGACCATTTTTAGGTTGATCTTTTTTTCTTCAACCACTTATTACCATTAAATTATTAGGTTCAGAATTTCTATAAATTTTAAACAATTGGAACGTCTGTGTCATTTTGACCAGATAATAACACTTAAATTTATTCATATTGCATAAATTATTTTTAGAAAGTTTATTCTAATTTTTTTCTTTTTTTTTTTTTTTTTTTGGTTTTGGGACCACACTTGGCAATGAGGAATCAATCCTCATGGTGCTGAAAATCGAACCTGAGTCAGCGTATTTTCTTACTGATGCAAGAAATTGTGCTGTTCTCTGGGTATAAAATAAAAATGCCCATTTTTTTTAATGTTTTCTCATTTATATACATTCTTTTTGTTTTTTGTTTTGGAGTCACACCTGGTGACACTCGGGTTATTTCTGGCAGGCTCCAGGGACCATATGGGATGCTGGGATTTGAACTGGAGTCTGTCCTGTGTTTGGCTACGTGCATACTCTACCACTGTGCTATCTCACCAGCACCCCTTCTGCCCATTGTATACAGAGCAATTATCACTCTATATAAACTTTTTAAAGTCAACTTTTAAGAGGAAAGCAGAACTTGCCTTATTGTTTGTACCTTAGTACTAAAAATAATAATGCCTAAGTACCTTGGTACTTGGGTAATATTCAGTAGAGTTTAAGGGATTTTCTACATCAATAACCAAAAAGATCAATTAAGAAAGTATCAGTTTCCCTCTTGTAAACAAGAATAAAGTTTTCCACACCTAACAGTGCTATTAAAAAAAAAGTCACATGTATTTTATAGACTATTAATCTAATTCCACCCTGACAACTCTCAGACTTGTAGAAAAACTTGTTTTTCCAAAATCCAAATTTCTTAATAATATTTAATTGAACTACAGTAAGATACACAATTACGAAGGTGTTCCTGCTTTAGTTTCAGTCAAGGTCAACACCCTTCCCTCCAAACAGTGCTTATTTCTCATCACCAATGACCTCAGTGTCCTGCCCCACTCTACCCCCACCTGCTATGAATAGGCATTTTTCGTTCTCTCTCTCTCTTTCTTTTAGACCCTATGGTTTCTAAGACTGTTATTGAAGGAGTATCATGTATATATCTCTACCGCCTTTCAGATACTATCATTATCTGTGGCAAGTTCCCTACCATGAATAGTTCTCCCGACCCCATCTCTATTCTTGGATATTACCATAATATCTATTTATTTTTATATCCCACATGTAGCTAAACACACAGAGCCTAACAGAGCATGCATCCTGTTTTTCTCCCTAGACAAAGCATACATCCTGTTTTTCTCTTTAACAGAGTGCATGTCCTGTTTTTCCCTTAAACAGAGCACTTACCCAGTTTTTCTCCTCTTCTTGTTTTCCTCCTAGCCTGATTGGCTGAGATAGTTTATAAATATCTCATCCCCACTAAAATAAATGGGTGTTGGAGCTATTCCCACGAAGTGGCTCTGGGATGGTGTTTGAATCTGTAAGCTCTCTACTCACCCAGTATCTGGCATCACCAGCCTCATTTACACCTCAAAGGAATATAATCATTTTATGTCTATCATCCCTCGCCCTCTGACTCATTTTACTCAGCATAATACTCTTCATATCCATCCATGTATAAGCAAGTTTTGTGACTTCATTTTTCTTAACAGCTGCGTAGTATTCCAATGTGTAGTTTTTCTATAGTTTCTTTTTTCCTGGGTTCTTGCTTGGGAAGTTTTCAGATCCTGACTATGATAACTAGTGCTACAATGAACATATTTTTCCAAGTTCCAAATTTCTTAAGTGTACCTTGTTGCCATTTCTTTATCATTTTGTCCAGTCGCTAAATTTGAAGTTACTGTATTTCTTTTCTTTTTTTTTTTCCATGCCAGGGATTGAACCCGGGACTCATATGTGCAAGGCATGTTCTCCACATACTGAACTACAAACGTGGCCCAAAACATTTCTTCATGATATTGTCATCTTATTCATGATCATTCAAAAGGCCTGAGAAATAAGCACTAGACCATTAGAGATCTCACTGAAATGGCTTTCTCTTGCTTGGTTTTAAACCTTCAGCTGCTCTTGCTTTGATTACAAAGCTAAAGAGAAGCCTGTCAAAGAAGGCACCTCCCTCCTACTATGACTTCAGCACACGAAGGCCCTCCGTGTTTGGTCATAATACCCAGTCTGCCTAACCAACCAGGTTCCTGAGATCATGGATCATCCAGTTTGTCTTTATTAAGTGATATTTGGAATATTCCCAGCTAAAAGTGGTAAAATGCCAGCGAGTATATCCAGTTATCTCTCAGGTGTTAAAAGACTGGTAAAAGACAGGGCAGAATCTTCTGTTTAACCCTGAGAAATCAGAGAAAGGAACCACGAGAGAAAAGGTTGACTTAAAGAGGGCCTCAATTCAGGAGCCATTATGGAGCCCTGATGCACTCAGAGAAACAGGAGCACCTGCTCTGAAGGGAATCAGATTAGTGACAGTAATGGTCTTGTTAGGAATACATCTGCCTAGGAACTGAGACCTGTACTACTTCTCTCCCAAAATGTCTAGCTTGCAATTTGCCTTAGGACACAATACGTGTGTATAAAGTATTAAATGGAGGAGAAGAACAGTTTTGTTGATGTGTTTTTGTTTTTAGAGGGCTGTGTTTGCAGTCACACTTGGCGTCCCTTTGAGTTATCTCTCCATCCTGAGGAATAGTTTTTTAGGTCACCTCTCGCCCATATTCTAAAAGTATCTATAGTAGTATGAATGGTGGAGAATAAAAGAAAGGACTTATTTAGAAATGTATTTCCTGGGGCTGGAGCAATAGCACAGCGGTAGGGTGTTTGCCTTGCATGCATCTGACCTAGGACAGACCTGGGTTCAATCCCCAGCGTCCCATATGGTCCCTCAAGCCAGGAGCGATTTCTGAGCGCATAGCCAGGAGTAACCCCTGAGCGTCATCAGGTGTGGCCCAAAAACAAAAATAAAAACAAAAAAAAAGAAGTATATTTCCACATGTGCTGGAGTTTTCCTTGCACAAATAACTATGACTAAGGGGAGAAAAACACAAATATTTACAATATTTTTTAAATATCCACAAATGTTTAGAAAAGCTACTTAAAAATAGTTTAAAAAAGAGTGCCTATGAAATGATACTAGTTCATTTTTCTACATGCAATAAAATTCATGAAGTTGTAAAAATAAAATGTACAAACAAGAAAGAATACCTGCCTTGCAAGCAACTAGTCACTGTTCCATTGCATAAGGTTCCCCAACACCAATAGGAGTGACCCCTGGACACAGAGCCAGGAGTAAGCCCTGAACACTGCTGGGTGTGGCCCAAAAAATCAGAAAAAAAATATGGATAGGAGCCAGGAACTAACTATATGACAGAACTACCCAGCATCACTGGGTACAACTCAGGAGACTGCCCAAAAACCAGTGGGTTGACCTCAGTAATCCCAGCACTACAGGGCTTGAGCAGCATCTCAACCTTACATTGAACCTCATTCTTGTGGGACAAGAATCACTGACAGAGCCCACAATGTCCCCTCAGCATTATTTGGATGGCCAAAAAATAATTATTTCTCCTCACCTCATGGATAAAAAGACTTGGCATATTGAGAAAGAAAACATATTATGTACCCTTGATCTTGTTTTAAAGAATTATATTCCTATTAATATACATGGCAAAATATGGTTTTGGAATATTCAGAAATAGACTTAACAATGATTACTACCAAAATGTACAACAGAAAATTAATTTTTCCCCTTTTTTTGGGAGGTGAGGGTGGGTGTTTAACCTTTGGCTCTCGGAGGTTACTCCTGGTTACTTCAGGGATCACTCCTGAAGGGCTCTGGGGACCATATGGGATGCCAGGGATTGAACCTGGGGTTGACCACATGCAAGGCAGGTACCCTCTTCACTATTCTATCACTCTAGCTCTTTCTCATTTTTCTTTACTTTTTTGCCTCTCAAGTATTTATCTTTTCCAATAGGAATAATGTTTATTGGGTCTTTTTTTTTCCCTCTCTTCAAATAGGAAAGTAGCCCAAGGCCCAGAATTCATTCAGTGGTAGAAATCTGGCTTCCATTGTATGAAGTCATAGTTTTAGTCCCTGCCCAGAGAAACCTAAATTAAAAAATTTATGCTTTTCCTCCTGCCAGTCCTTGTCTGAATCACTGTGATTCACTGAAGCAAGCCAAGATTGCAATGTAGAATCCATATGTCTGTGTTCCCACAGTATCCACACTGCAGGAAGTTTTATCCATGATTGCAAGACCTGAGGATAAAAGAAAATGGTCCTGTGCTGGAATTTCTAGCCTTTTAAGTGGCCAAATAAAGATATACGTATATATTCAAAAGGAGAACAGGGGGTGGAGGGGGAAACCACATCAAACCCAGCCAACAAGATTTAATTCCTTTAGGAAAGGAACCCCAATGTGTGCAGCTCAGAGTTAAATATCACAGTACCTGCTTGGTTAAACCAGATCCAAGCCTGCAATTGCTTAGTTCAAAATCTGTGTCTTCTGTTCTCTTACTTTTCTCACTATAACCTCTCCGGACACAACTACAGCAACAAAGGTCTGTGAACTACACAGGATGATTGATCGACATTAATGCTAAGAGCTACATACAAAACTTCAAAACTTTTAATGAAAACCCTGTATTACAGAGTAGTTGAATGAATTACTTAATTTGATTAATCAACACAGGAAACTTACCTCAATGATACTTGGATATCTACTCTGGTCTCAAGTAGTTTAAGAGCTAGTGGAAAGAAAATTTGAAAACATGGAAAAATCAAATTGCCAAATAAGCAACAGAGCTAGTAATGCCCGAAGAGCTGAGAGAAGGAATCATTACTTTAGGTATTTGTGGTTTGGACAGAGGATTGAAGAAAAACTTCTATTTATTCAGAGCCAAAAATTCATAAAAACCACTAGTGGATCTTTTTTTAATTATAAAGTTCTATTTTTAAGTACCCCACATCCGAAAAAATAAACATGAGGTAGATCTGAAGAAGAAATATTCTGTGTATTTAACAAATAATCTTTTTTTTGTTTGTTTGGGGCCACACCTGAAAGTGCTCAGGAGTTACTCCTGGCTCTGCACTAAGGAATAACTCCTAGTAGGGGTGCAGAGGACCATATGGGATGCCAGAAATCAAACTCAGGTCAACCACATACAAGGCAAGTGTCCTACCCACTTTACTATCGCTCCAGTTCCTCATAACAAATAATTTCATTGTTGAAAATGAGTTGAATGTTGTAATTATCTGAATAATATTATGATGCACACTTCTATCACCTAAGTCCTATTTACACAACTACAGAGAAAAATATAAATCGTAGACATCTACATACTTTCTTTAAAAATTAAGAATGTGAATTAGCTACAAAAGTTTTATCTGGAAATATGAAACTGATAACTGATAGTTTCATATTGGCTTATCTCAATTCAGTCAAAATGATGAATAGTTTTTAGTTTCAGCAGAACTAGCATTTGATTTGACCTAAAGAAAATTAAACCTGATTCTGTCTCTAATGCTTATCACCCTTCTATTTTTTAATAGCAAATTTTAAATGAGGGGATGTTTGCATGAAATAAAGTATCCATTTTATTTTCAAAAAATATATAAAAATGATAAGTTTTCAGAAAAAGTGCTGGTATCACCACCTACAATACCCCCAAAATTAAATATATGAAACTTTTGTTTGTTTTGTTGTTTTGTTTTGAACCACACCAAACAGTGATCAGAGCTTATTCCTGGCTCTGTGTTCAGGAATCACTCCTGGTGGGCTCAGGGGGCGATAAGAATATGGGGTGCAGGGGATTGAATCCAGGTCAACAAGCAAGACAAGCACCCTACACACTGTACTATCTCTACAGTTCCCAAATATACATTTTCATCACATCCTCCCTAAATTTCATTGGAATCATCAAGGCCAATACTCTTTCAACTCAGGAATCCTCTTGTCTGTTTTTCAATATTTGTCAAATTTATCTTTTTGGAACTTTTATAAATATGTCAGATTTCAGTTTTTGCCCAGTGTGTTTTTTATATGTATCCATTTAGTTTACAGTATCGAAGATCATGTGTATTTATTATTGAGTAGTCTTCTAAATGTATGGAAACAACTGCTTATATATGATGTTTATGGATAATAATTTTTTAGTTTTCTCTATTTTAAATAATTATTAAAATTTACATATGCACCCTTATATAAATGTTTTTTTTTCTCCTGGGAAAATATTTAGGAGTAAAACTCTTTTTTTTTTTGGGAAAACATTTATATTCAACTTTCTAAGGAACAATTAAACAATTCATTGCCAGAGAATTGGCGCCCTTATTTATTTCCACCAGCAGTGAATGAGGCTTGTTGTTGCTCCATACTCAGCAACAATCTCTGATATTTTTTATTCTTTTCCATTTTGCTGACTAGGAAGCAATTATGTCCCTATTCATTTTTATTTTTTAAAATGTGCATATCAACTCTTAAATGGAGATGCATTTCTTATATTTCTTTCTACCACCTTTTGTCCATGCTGACTGGTAATCCTAAGAATGCAACAAACATAGCAGACAGGTATTTGGCAAACACCTTGATCATTCATAAACCAAAATATTCGTGGAGTCAAAACATTCCTTAAAATCTCTCCTGCTAAATGGTAGCTTGTTGGTTTATCAACTTTTTTCCTACCATTTGCTTTACAGCATCGGCATTGTTGAATAACTAGTAAATATATCAACAGATTCTGCATTTAAAAAAACCAAATAGACTTTTTGCTATTACCACAGGGAAATGTGTAGTCACAAATACAGGAAACCACATTTTACTTTTAAATATAGTAGCATAAAATATTTAACCCACCACCTCAAAAATTATTTACCCTTCTATATATGTCTTTTAAATTACACATTAAAATGAAAAGTGTCGGAGCCAGTAAAACTGATTTTATCTCTCTTCATTAGATTAGAAGCATGTATTTCTTCTTAGATACAGGACTAAATCTGAATAGGCTACCTCATTCTAAGGTGACAACAATTGAACATACAAGTCTTATAGAAGGAAATTCAACTCTAGCTTTTGGGATGTAGAAAATATAATAATGTAGCATGTCAGATATTCAATTACCAGTGCTAGCAAGATTGAATCACTAGAATGCCTAAGCAAACTAGGATCGTGTTATTATCAAATACTATTAACAGCCAGTATCATGGTTGCTGGGAGCTGTCATGCAGAGATTTAATCCTATTCAGATACCAAGAAGCTATTTTCATAAAACCTAGAATTTGCTTCATAATCAATTACAGAAGAATCAGATAATTGGCACTGTTTGCCTTCAGGAACATGTCAACATTTGAAACCACAAATTTTCTTTAGTCAGAATTTATAAATTTCTTATTTTTGAATGTGAGTCCATTTATAGTCTATGTTTTGTAACCAATACCTCTTATTAAGATCTCATTTATCAGAATGCTTTATTAACACCTCCTAGTACTGTGTTTGCTGTCCACTTTGATTGCAGTACACTAATCTGCTACTTTCTGCTTTATTCCCCTATGTTATGGTTATTGTCTTTAAAAGCAAACAAAAAACAGAAGCAATAATAGTACAGCTGTTAGCTTGCTTAACTTGCACACAGCTACCTAGGTTCTGTCTCTGGGCATTCCGTATGGTTCCCCCGAACACCACCAGGAGTAAGCCCTGAGTACGGCCCACTGTTACCCAAATCACAAAACCTCTGAACTTAGTGATCTCACCTAGTGGTACTCAGGCACCATGAGAGGTTTTGGGAATAGAACCTTGCTCAGCCACATTCACAACAAGCATCCTACCACTTTACTATGTCTTCAGCAGCCAGAAAAAAAAATTTTTAAGTGATTCCTGCCCCTACTGTCCCCAAACGAGCAGCAGTTTTATCTTAATACTTAAAGCAAAGTCATTTATGTATATATCCCTCTCTCCTTCTGTGGTAGGTGGTGTAGACTAGACTTTGGATGCACTTGGTAAGGGTCGAAGCAAGGTGAACCACCTAGAGGCACATGTACCTCAAACCAGCCTGCATAGAGCTCTTGTTGAAAGGGAAAACAGTGCTTGTTGAAAGAAAGCCAAAGGAGGGGCCTCAAGAAAGTGACAGTTCTGAGTGCAAAGAGCTGAGAGGAATTCAGGAATATTAGCAACTGACAAGAACATTCCTCTATTTTTACGCACTGTATCATTTTCAGTTATAATAAAATGTAATCATAGAGTTTTCCATAATTTAAAGAAATATTATAAAAATAGTAGGTCACATGCAATCTGTATGTTCCTAGAGATGAAGTTGAACAACACTAATGAAATCTGCCATGGAGTGATGCTGAGTTTTTATAAACTTTTTCACATACATTAGTGCAAGTAACCACCAAAAGGAGGTATGACAGGTGTCTCTATCCCTATTTTCTGGTTTAGATCACTGAAATTCAGAACAGAGAGGGAAAAAATGTGGTTATCCTGGGATGTAGCTTACTTGTGGGAGACAAAGAGAAAGGCATGAACAAATCCACAAAGTAAAAAGAAAGACTGTGTTCGGAAAATTGTGTGAACACTGTCTAAAGTTGTGTTCCCTGAGGCAGAATATGTACTTGAAGTTAAAATTATTTACAGGAAGATAAAGTAGAATACTTAAACATCTATAGATGTTCATTTTGTAGCAAGGAAGAGAGAGGGAGGGAAGAGAGAACTAGATTTAATGAATATTCAGCCTGTAGACTGTCCCTGGTGCCCTTCAAAGCCATATATCAGATAGCCATGGGTCAGGAATGGTACAAGTGGTGCCCTGAAGTGGGTGTGACCATGTTTAAATTTCACAAGGTTGAGTTTGCATGTAACTAATTAATATGGACTACATATAATGTGAAAGCAAGGACAATACTAATGGGGAACTGTTCTAAAGTAATTCTAAATGATCAAAAACAACATGTGAAGTATAAGATTACATTCTTCAGTTTTTTATTTTATTTTATTGAAACCATTGTGATTTACAAAGTCCTTCATAGATGGGTGTCAGACAATGTATCAGGGCCAATCCCACCACCTGTGTTGACCTCCCTCCACCAATGTTCCCAGAGTCCACCCCATACCACTAACCCTCCCTGGCCCCTAGCCTGCAATATAACAGGCCAATTTTAAGTTTAGATTGTTAAAGTTTGGGTCTCTTCATTATAACTTCCAGATTTAATCATTAACAACCTGATGAATGAGATAGTGAGATAGCATGCTAAAAAAATTTTTGCTATGGTGGTGCCAGAGATAAATAGTACAGCAGGCAAGGCATTTTCCTTGCATGGGGCTGACCTTGGTTCATTCCCCAGCACCACACATGGTTCTCAGCATCCCACCATGGGTGATCCTTGAGTACAGTCAGATGTGGTGTCCCCCTCAAAAAATGTTGAAGGTTTTTGTTTGTTTTGTTGCCAGGTTTAAGCAAAGAAAAAAAATCTTGGCAACCACTGCTATATAACCAGTAAGAAATTTATGGGATAGGTCGTGTTATCTGAACTAACTTTCATTTTAGAGAGAGGCAAAAAGAATTTTCCCAAAGCTCTTTTCTTTGTTTGCTATACCTTTCATAATTACATATTTGTGAAACCCTTTCTCTCGGAGACTAATGACCTATATCTTCAAACCTACCTACACGGTTGAATTCTAAAGGAGAAACACCCTTCTATTCTCCCATACACTGGATTTATTCCTCTCCTCCATCATCCTCAAGACTCACAAGCAGATTCCCATCACCTCCAGCACTGCTCTCTTTCTTCCTGCACCGAGGCTGTCTGGCCTACCCACACCGTGTGTTTGCATCATCAAAAGACACGTTTTCATCTTATCTTTTTGGGGGGGGGCAGGAGTGGGTCACAGCCGGGACGCTCAGGGGTTACTCCTGGCTCTGCACTCCAAAATTGCTCCTGGCAGGCTTGGGAGACCATATGGATGCCAGGAATGGAACCTGGGTCCATTCTGGGTTGGCTTCGTGCAAGGCAAACGCTCTACCACTACTATCACTCCTGCCCCTCATCTATTTTTGATGTTATTTTATTTGTAAAGATTTTTCCAAAATCTTTAAAACAATTTTTTTTTTGGTTTTTGGGCCACACCCTGTGTCACTCAGGGGTTATTCCTGGCTATGCGCTCAGAAGTCGCTCCTGGCAGGCACAGGGGACCATATGGGGAGCCGGGGATCGAACCCAGGTCCGTCCTAGGTTAGCCCAGGCAAGGCAGGCACCTTACCTCCAGTGCCACCGCCCGGCCCCTAAAACAATTATTCTTTCCCCCACATGTTGACTACTTATTTTGTCCCCTAATCATGACTTGGGCCCTATTTCTGCTTTCTTTGGCCTCTGGCTAAATCTCAGATCTTTGTCTCTGGCCTTGACCTCTTATGCACACACGGGTCTCCACTTGTCCACATGTTTACAGAATTTTCAGCTCAAACTAGGTGTGTCTAATGAAAACAAATCCTCCTCCACCTAGTCTTTTCAGAAGCATTGGTATTTTCAGGACCCATGGGATAAGAAATACAAGGAACTTTGTTCCTATCTCTTCGTTCAGACTGGCACAGAAGAGAGGTGACAACACAATGCTGATGGCACCAGCAGACAACAGGAATGTTCTTCTTTCTTAAAAGATTTCTCCTAAGGCTTACTATCAAGATCTACAGCCAGCCTTGGAAGCTAGTTAGCCTCCCACTGAAACCCCTATATTGTCTTTCATTTTCTTTTATTTTTTGTAGTTGTTATTTTTGTGTTTGTGCCACACCCAGGGGCACTCCGGGGTTACTCCTGGATCTGCACTCAGAAATTACTCCTGGCATGCTCAGGGAACCTTATGGGATGCTGAGTATAGAACCCTGGTTGACTGCATGCGAAGTAAACTGCCCTACCCACTGTGCTATTGCTCTAACTTTTCCCCCATGCTTGCTTTCTTTGGCAAGCGTAGACTCTACTCAGTAAATCAAGGTACAATGTTCCTTTCTCAGTGGAGGAAATGGCAGGGTGCTGAGTTCTACAGACTCCCTTCTTAAGTTCAACGTGGTTTTTTTAAGGTGCCCAAGAGAGTCAAGGTGTTTTCATTGTGGCAGTAGAATAGTGCATATCAACTAAAGTCTTTTTTGGATCAGTGTTATTTAAATCTGTATCACAAACTTTAGTTGTTCATATTCAACAGAACATATGTGTCTACCACAATGCACTTGTTACCTAGAAGAGAACTGGAGCACAACATCAATGTATGTATGGCTTTCCCCCTGATCATTATGGCTTCTAATTCATTTTTCTTTTTGTTGTACTAAATAACTACATTGGCTATAAGAAATGTTTATTCCTTCACTTGGAACATGCTTTCTACTCAGCCTTCATCTTCTGTGTACACAATCACCACGAGTTTACTGCTAATTAAGAAATTAATATTGTTGTCAATGGCTCTGATCTAGATTGAATTTGTCAGCCATAAATTGTTCTTCTGAAGATGCCCTGGGGTACTGCAAATTGTTCTGGGGTTGACAGTTTTGTTTTTGGTTTTAGAATATTAATGTGTCAAAGCATTAACCTGCTGCTTTGATGGAAAGATAGCAATGACAACTTGCTTCAGGACAAAAGAAGAGGAGACCTACTTATGTCAGCCACACATCTCTCCAGCTTTCAAATAATGAGAAGAGTTCTGTGCAGCCCAGATTTGCTACAGAATGACCACTTGGTCACATTTTAAATTGCATGGAAAAAAATGTTTAGTTTTGCCTTGATATAAGGCAATAAATATATTAAATATTACGGGGCCAGAGAGATAGCACAGCTATAAGGCATTTGTCTTACATGCGGAAGGTCACTGGTTCAAATCCCAGCATCCCATATGGTACCCCGAGCCTTCGGGGTGATTTCTGAGCATAGAGCCAGGAATAACCCCTGAGCATTGTCGGGTGTGACCCAAAAACCAAAAACAAAAAAACAAAACAAAACAAAAAAAACACCCAAAATATTACTATTATTTAGTGTATTTATATATATATATATATATATATATATATATATATATATATATAAGATATTTCTAGAAAGTTTTGATTTGGGTTTTGGTGGTGCTTGGAGGAGGGGATTCTGTGTTTTAGAGGTTACTCCCAGTGGTCCTCAAGGTACCATGCAGTCCCATGGATGGAATCCAGGCCTTAAGCATGTAAAGCATTAGCTCCACCCTTTTTTCTGATTTCCTAGAAAGGGCTTAAATGCTATCATAGACATATTTTTTTGTTTGTTTGTTTGTTTTACTGAAAACAGACATACATTCCAGTCCATATGTAATATGTCAAAGCACAGTAACCATAAAACTACTTGGGAAAAAATAGCATGCCAGTATTCAAGAATAATTGCTCTAAAAGCTAATGAAAATCACAGTCAAGATCTGACTTCTAACACCAGTTTGTTTGAGTTGGAATCCTGGCATTGCTCTTCACTAGCATTTGGAATTTCCAACACTATCTTAAATAAAAATGATGATTAGACATGTCTCATGGGGTGTGGAGGTTCTAAATTAAGTAAATATGCATAAAGCTCATATGTAAAGCATAATGTCACATGTATAAAGTACAGTATAATAAGCATTATATTAAAATATAATGTTTACTATATAGAGCTGACATATAATAAACATTCAATAAATTTCAGTTGTTATTTTATCACATGAGAGTATAGAAAAAATTGTGGGCTACTTTTGTTACACTTTTAATAAATTAAAAAGAATAATATTTTAATAAATTATAGCAAATAAATAAAATTATAAATAGATAGATGCAACTAAATTAGAAAAGAAAAGATTTACTAGCCCCACTATTTTTTGGGAAGGAAAAATAGTTTTACTTAAAGAAATTCAGTTAGAGAAATGTGACAGGAGAAAAAAACGAGAATTTTGTTTGTTTTTTTGGGCCACACCTGACCATGCTCAGGGGTTACTCCTGGCTCTGTGCTCAGAAATCACTCTTTGCAGGCACGGGGAATCATATGAAATGCCGGGATTCAAACCAATGTTGGTCCTGGGTTGGCCATTTGCAAAGCAAATGCCCTACCACTGTGCTATCTATCCAGCCCCTAAAAATGAGAAATATTTAAGAGACAGCACAGGCATCTCCAGAGTGGACAAAGTCAATCATACTCTTTTTTTTAATTTATATATAAGATCTTTATTTAAGCACTATGATTACAAGCATGATTGTAGTTGGGTTTCAGTCATAAACAGAACACCACCCTTCATCAGTGCAACATTCCCACCACCAATGCCCCCTTCTTCCCAACCCTTGTCTGTATTTGAGACAGGCATCTATTTCTCTCACTCATTAAGATTGTCATGATAGTTGTTAGTGTAGTTATTTCCCTTATGCACCCACCTTTGTGGTGAGCTTCATATTGTGAGCTGGTTCTTCCATCCCTCATCTCTATTGTCTCTGAGGATTATTACAATACTGTCCTTAATTTTTCTTAAAACCATAGATAAGTGAGACTATTCTGTGTATGTGTGTGTCTCTCTCTCTGATTTATTTGACACAGCATAATAGATTTCATGTACATCCACATATAGGAAAATTTCATGACTTCATCTCTCCTGACAGCTGTATAATATTTTATTGTGTATATGTACCACAGTTTCTTTAGCTATTCATTTGTTGAAGGGCATCTTGGTTGTTTCCAGAGTCTGGCTATTGTAAATAGCATTGCAATGAATAATATAGGTATGAAGAAGGGATTTTTGAATTTTATTTATTTATTTTTATTTATTTATTTATTTTTGGTTTTTGGGCCACACCCGGTGACGCTCAGGGGTTACTCCTGGCTATCCGCTCAGAAATCGCTCCTGGCAGGCACGGGGGACCATATGGGGAACCGGGGAATCGAACCGAGGTCCATCCTAGGTTAGCGCAGGCACCTTACCTCCAGCGCCACCACCCGGCCCCCTGAATTT